>WSFP011386142.1:0-28786 GCA_009831015.1 Picea engelmannii | reverse complement strand
CAGATCGAGGTTTTTCTGATCCAAATATTTTGAAAACACTCATGATGGATAGATGATGAATTATGTATTCAGTTTCAAGATTCATTTTTGGTATATAAGGATTAGAAAAGGTGGCCAAGTTGGTTTTGGCACCTATTTTGGTGAAAACAGATTGGATTTTCTGCCTATCTCAACAAATTCGAATTTGTATCTCTTGGAAGAGTCATCACCCAGCCTTGGAAGGCTATTCTGCACTGCACCATGACTCTACAAGAGATGAAGACCATGAAATCTGTGATTGACCTCATTTTTGGGAATCATCCCACATTTTTTGCAACTAAATTTTGATTTACTATCTTTAGTATATTTGATCCTTGTTTTCAGGATCTCAGAACTGCTTTGTAAAGCTATAAAGCTAAGGATAGAATATGAACTAGAGGTTCGATGTTGGGTTCTATATGCTGCTACTGTAAATGAGACTTATTCTTTATATATGAAACATTGCAAGCTTCCTTCATCTGTGTTGTCAGACTTTTTCTTTTCTGTTCTCTGATATCTTATGAGTGAATGATTTCTTTATTGGTGCTTATTCAATCTACCTGTGACTGTCATATCAATAATTGATTGATTAAGTTAAGAATCATAAGTTATTGCCTTAGTTTTTAAACCCGTTGTGCTTATTGTGTTATATGAGTATAATCTGGTTCAATAACTATCTTCTCTTTTATTTAATCAACCCTTGTCTGATTGCGTTCCTAGAAGGCCTTGTGATATTTGATATTTCTAGACAGTCTTAAAGACACAGTCCAGTCCCTAGATACTCATCTTGATCCAAAACCACATCAATTATTAAGAAAATAGTTTCCAAAAAGGTTAAGTTACCAAGCATCTCTGACTTACAGCCTAGGAGAGTTTCCTGGAGTGATAACAAGTGCCTTATCATAATGACACTATCACGACATAACATTGATGTGCAACACATTAATTATTATATGATGTACTATGCAGATAATATTTTTCATTGGTCCAAATCGATTACACGGTTTGCAATTATTTTAGGATATTTTTATATTTCTCTATTTTACCGTTGTTGTGTGTTGGAGGGGGGACATCTCTTCCCCTTTGATTCAAAGCTATTTTCTTTAATTTTTTAGAGGTTTTCAGTGACTCCATTGACATTTGACCACCAACCTCTTAGGTTGATGACTAATGTGCATATGCATATGTGGGGAAAGATTTTTCCCAAGAGGATCATGTTGGAGCACCTATGTAGACTAGTGGGTAGAGATGTTCTTACTATGGTAGGTAGTGAGGATGATAATGTCCTCAATATTGTATAGGATTCATATGCAAAGATTGGTTGGAGAGGGTGTCACAACATCCTATTTACTCAATTCGAGCCACCGAACAAGAGAGATAGTATTATCATGATCTTTTGGTTATTCTAGTTGCATATTGTTTCATCTTTTTTAATGCACATTTTATTGATTATAATATTTTGTTTAAATTGTCTACTATTTCGTAGATATAATCTTGTATTCCAATGAGGGGCCTCCTCCTTGGCATGATGTAGAGATGGATGAGGCTACTAAGTTTCCCGAAGAGCACATACCTAGCATGCGATGGATATTAGATCTCTGATTTTATCGCTAGGTCACATCTAACTTGTGTACATTGATGGCTAGCTTTGAAGTGGAGCTATTTTGACCTAGAGTGGTCACACATGATCAATATTATTGGGATCTATGTGAGCCTTACCCATGATATGACATAATAGATGTGTCATATCATCATTATCCCCATCCTACTCTAGAGGTTGAGGGATGAGGAGTGATGATATGTGAGACATGATTGCCCATGTTCTTCATCTTTAGATGATGAGATGCTTGCAGAAACTCCTCCAACTACTCCACCTATGCCACCATTTGATCCTACTAATGCACTTAATACACTCACTAATACACCAAAAAATCAACTCATTGATGCACCTAATGATACACTCATAGATGCACCGATCTATGCATCCATTGATCCACCTACAATAATGGATAGTAGGCCTATTGATCCACATATTGCTCCATCTACTTTACCAGGTATTGATCCTATAGATGGTATCTTATCGATTCATTTAGAGCCTATATATGTATGTTAGAGTGTAGCTACATTCTTACGAAGTAGAGGTACTAATTCCTCTAGCTTTGGTTATAGACCTAGTATTAGTTGAAATGTATATTAGTTGTTGCGATGTATATTTTACATATATTGATTTTGATATTATTGTTCATGTATATTACACCTTTTCATACCATGTTGATGTCGTTGTTGTTTGATTTCTAAAATTGATCTTGTGTATGTTATTGACTAACATTATCAATGATGTCTCTAGTTTAAATTAAAATAAAGATGTATCAATTTTGAGATGCCATATAATGTTTAACTCTAGTTAGAAAAAACCATTTAAATTGGATTGCGATTGAAAAATATTATAATCATCTAATATCATATAATGTTTAACTCTCTTTCAAAGTGATTTTTTTTTTGTCTAGCAAGATATAGTATGTTGATTAAACATGAAATTTACAAACTTGATTCAATGATTTAATTAATAATTGCAAGATTTGATTAATTTTTCAAGTCAATTTTTAAAAATTCTTAAATTGTTTTACTAAAATTATTATTAATGTTGATAAAATTAAAACTATGATAGTTAAAACTAACAAAATAATTATTCCTCCAATTTTTATAGTGATCACATCTTGCATACTAAATCATCAAAACAATCATAAATAATATTTTATTAAAGTTTTAAATCATTTTTATTTATTTATATTAAACCATGAAAACAATTTTAATTTTTTTATCTTAAATATAAAAAGAGATTAAAAGAAGACAAAATAAGACCTTCAACTAAAGTGGCATTGATGATACTAGTTGTTAATATTGATCTTACAAATTTTTATTACAACATGTAGATCTTAGGCATAAAAAATATTCATGATTCAATAAAGAGTTTGAAGTTTTATTTTATTTTTTTCAAAATGATGGTGGTAAATGGTTGTTAATTTTTTGTATCCAAAAATATAAAATGAAGAAAAAATGATTTTGGTATTGTACAAAATTTTTGTAATTATTGAAACTTGGTGATAACTAATAATTCCTAAATATACTTGTGAAATCACCACTAATTATACTTTTATCCTCTACAATGATTTGGGTTGGTTGTTTCTTTAAATAATTGTCATTACATAACTACAAAAAATAACTAAAAATGCGATAATTCAGAATACATACACAATTGGCCAATTCTAGAAAACCATAATAAAGTGACACATCCACAATGCAAATGTTGAAAAAAAACATGTACATATTACTCTTTGTTGCCATCACTCTAATTATCTTTCTTGCTTGGCATGATAACATTGTTGATCTTAAAAAAATGTTCTGATCTTGGATCATGTCTTAGTATGAACAACTAATCCCTATCCAATGCTTCATGTAAAGAAACAATGGGTTTTAGTGTTTTGGTAAAACATAAGGGTCCTTCTTTCTTCCCACATCCTTTTAGATTTAATACAAATTATCTCACTATCACAATATTCCTTTACATTACTCTAATCAAACGTATTCGGCTGCTTGCACCTAAAAGTAACACATTGTAAAGATGAGAAGTCCACTTACATGATCTCTTGCACCTTTCTAATGTAACCTAACTTTCCTCTATTAGGTTGTGATCATGATGGCTAACACAACTGGATTGGTTGAACTTGATATACACATGAAATTCACATGCAACATGTCCATCATCTACATCATCAATGCAAAAATGATATTGACATGCTGACATAAATGGGAACACGTGCATCCATAAAGATGAGAAAAAAAGACAATGTCATATGTCTATTATCCAAAGCATTAATAAAATTATAATACATGTTATAATTCAAATGTACATTTCAAAATGAGAAATTGACATATAGAGATTATTAGAAATCTATTATACCTAATCCATATGTTTAATGCATCCTCTTGACCGTGTAGGTAACAATTAGGCATTCCATATTTCTTTATGATCTGGTTAGAATCATAATTATTGGGACAAATCATTGGCATATTTTCTTTTAAATGATTAGAATAAGGAATGCTTATGTCTTTCAACCATTTAGAATATTTCCTACCATTGTATTGTTTCCTTTTCTTCTCTTCATACAATGTGACCCATGACTGCATTGCCTTCATGTTATAAAAAATAAATTCATTAATGACATTAATTTTTGAATTCATTGATAGATTCATGAAATAAATAAAAGAATAGTATGATATCGAATACATATTATCAAGTCCAATGTAATTAGTAACTCTATATAAAATTAACAAAAGATAAGAGGCTTACTCTTTATCATGCACCATTTTTTGTTGGTTCAAAGTATTTTTGCTTCCATTTTATCCTCATTTTGATGGTCATCCCAAACTAATGTGCTTGGTGTGTCATTAATTTTCTCGATGTACCTATTAGCATAATATAATGAATCATATATTATGTACCCCTCCATCATAGACCCATCGATTTTTACCCTTAGTTAGATCAAAACCTTTCAAATTTTTCATGTACCTCTCCCAAAAGAACATCCAATGACATGAGACCACCTTGACTAATTCAACCTCATCAACTAGGTAATTTAGAAGATGGACCTACAATTCCATGAAACTGATGAGAAATTCCTTCTCAACATACAAACAATCCCAGTTATCTCTAGATTCCATCGTGGAATGATAGCCATGTGAATATCCTTTGATATAATTCAACATACAAATGCATATAATTTTGATATGGCACATTGTAGGTTCTAGGGAAAGTCATGGTTCACACAACCACACATGAGTAAAGGATAATGGAACTATAAAATTAATTGGCATAATACTTTGGATGGATATGATATATAACCTAAACTATAGAAAAAGAAACATGTAATATTCATACATACCTTTATAAGGTTCAAATAATTATATGATTTCAACCTTGACAAATGTCTTTCTATGGTGAATTAATATTATAGAGTTGACATGTCTAAATAAGGTGTCTTCATACCCAATATAACATCCTTCACTAGAGACAAGTGATCTTTCTTCAAAATCCATGGGACATCACCTTCTTTAAAATACCAAGAGAAACTGACCTTTCCTTTGCTTACCTTTTTTGGCTAATACATTGCTTTTTAGTATTTGAAGAAATAAGATCAATCCTAATACCCAATGTGTCACATTTTTCCAATGATATGTGCTTCCACAAAGAAGATGAAACATTATTGTATATGAATATGATATAGTATGTGGTAAATCCTACAATCCTCCCAATAAGGAAGATCATAAAACACAAAATTTCCTTTTACCCCAATGGGAATTTAAAATTTTATTAATGTAGGCGTTGAAAAAATTCAAGATCATCAAACATAGGTTCCCCATTTGAATTAAACAATTCTAAAATTTCCTTCTTCTCTATTTCATCATCCTTAAGCCAATTTTCCAGATTCATTGTTTCACGTCTCCATCTTCTCTTTGGATTGCCATTGAAATTATGTGTTTCTCTTCTATAAGGGTGGTATTCTAGGAGGAATACCCTCAAGCAATTTTTCTTTGTATTTCATAGTTCATCGAACCACCTAGACTTTATAAAACATCTTTGATATATTTACTATAAGTGAACTCTTTATACTTGTACTTTGAAATAGAAACCCAATTGTAGTTTCATAAAATCTTGTCTAGGGTCAATGTAAGTGTGGTATCATATTAGATTGAGGCATTCTTGTATGCATAATGGAAAATACTGATCAAGGAGTGAACTGGGTATTGATTTTGGAGGAAATTTATAGTTGCATAGAAGAGGATTTCTGGGTAGAACTGCACGTGGAAGGATTGTACTTGAGAAGTAGAAATATTTCAAATAGAAGGGGAGTAAGAGATCAGGGGAGAGGCAGAAGATAATGTGGAGGCACTATAGTTGAAGTAACATATGCATTGAAGGCTATACAAGTAATATTATAAGTTGTAAAGACAACTCAGAGAAAAAGAGTTTCAACTGAAGTTATGTTAAGCCCTAAATAGTGGCACCTTACCCATTAATCGGGGAATATTACATTAGTTTTGTTATTTTATTTATTTCAACTTGGGTCCATTAGTTGTAATTGTACCTCCTAGTCTCCTATATATACCAAGGAGACCTTTTCATTTGGAATCATCTTGTATTTGGGAATTAATATGATGTATAAGGAGGTTTCCCCCTTGAAGAGTCTTATTATATGAATTTATCTCTTTTTCAAGGAGTTGAGTACTTATTCTAAGGTTTTTATGCTATGTTGATATTTGCTTCTTAACATTTGGTATGAGAGTTAGACAATCTTTGGGACTGGCTTCTTCAAAGCAAGTCTTCTTGGATTTTTTTCTACAACATGTTTTCTGGAAGGTTTCGGGATCTATAATTTCTATGGTGTAGAGATAACTTGCATCCAAATTTCAGATCTTGGTTCTTTATAGTTTTGTAGATACATTCTGTTCAAGTTAGGGTTTTTGACTAGTCCTGAAACTAGTCTGAAACATGTCTTCTTGAAATTTTTGATCCCAATTTTTTTGGCTTTGATTCATGTTCTGAAATTTTTATATTAAGAAGGAATAATAGTGAAGTATCTTGTGTACAAATTTCATCCCTTTATTCTTTGTACTCGGAATTTATTCTCTAAGGAAATTAGGGTTTTTGGTTGGTCTAGATTTCAGTCTAAAACAAGTGTTCTTGGGAAAAATATTATATATAAATCTATAGAACTCCAAATTGAGTGAGACCTATTCCATTGGTTAGGGTACGGACCTAAGTTTTACTAGTGAAAGATTCAAGTTCTGAAGTGAAGACAGTGACACATGGAATTTTGTACAAGTTCGCTCTCCTAAAAGAGAAAACAATCAACACATCTTGGGAAAGTTATCATAAAATTATCTTGGGGAATCCAGTATTGGTCTAACCTATGGGGTTGAAAAGAAGAAGCATTAGGCTACCACAGGCCAAAATTTTAGACTCAAAAGAGACAAAATTGCATAGATATAGTAGAAGAAAGGTCGGCTAGTAGAGCAATCTCCAATTCAGGGTTTTAAAAGGTGCGCTTGTTTTTAGAAATTTGCATATATTTTGACTACAAGATCCAATTGGGGTGATTCAAAAAGTGGAATAAAGTGGGATAAAAGGAGTATCACATAAAATTAGGATAACATCAGGGTTTTTTAGGTACATACGTATTCCAATGTCTCTAAACGTAGGATTTGTTATTACTAGTCAGCGATACAACTCGGGGACAATGTGGTTCTTCCACACACCTAGAGTATACCATAAGGCCCCTTTCAAACGATTGCACATTAGAAAACACTACTACATATTTGAGCTCTCATTTACGTGGCGTATATTGGAAGACCCCCTAGAATCCTGAGACCAATCGAGTAAACCATTTGGGTGTCTTGTTGTTATAGTACAATGAGAACAACACTCAGGGAGATCACTCTCTAGTACTTGGGTAGTCAGATAGTAGGGCTAAGGGCATGTTAAAGCCTCCTTAGTTAGTGCCCTGAGATATTGGGTGGAGTAGTATTGTGGGACCTCGCACATCTATCAAAGATCTATGGCACCCAACACTCCCTTGTCTATGAGGATATCTGCCTAAGACAATTAGGAATTCCCACCTTCAACAGTGATACTTGACCAACATGCCACCAAAAAGGGAACTTCTACACCAAATAATCCCTTGGAAAGTCATACTTGGACTCTTGATGAAGGTGAATAAATGCACAAGGACATAGATGATTTACAAAAGAAGGAAGTGACAATAGATGAACTACAAAGGATGATGGATTCAACTAAAGCTAAGCTAGAATAAATTATGGGTACTAAGATGGATGGGTTAAAAGGGGAGATCATGGAAGGGTTAAAAAAGTTGCTAATAGAGAGGCCACCTGAAAGTGAAAATGTATCCCATGAAATTCATGACGAGGATAGAAGGAAGATGAATCAAGACTGGAGAAAATCCAACTTTGGGTTGAATACCAACCACTTTCCTAAGATCGATATAAGGAAATTTGATGGAAAGTATCCAATCACATGGATACTCCAGATGGATAAGTTATTTGATCTACATGATGTGCCTCATAGAAAAAAGGTATGAATTGCATCCTTATATTTAGAACCTAATCAATTTGTATGGTATTGATGGATTTGTTCTCACAAATCACTTGTCACTTGGAAAATTTTCATAGAAGAAATGATAGCACACTGTGAGGATACAAGGAGCAATACATTCTTCATCCAATTCATAAATCTCAAGCAAAAGGGTTCAGTTGCAAAGCACATTGAGAACTTCCAAAGATTGAATATAAAGGTAACAAATATTCCATATGAGTACCTAATTGATGTCTTCATAGGAACTTTAAAGGATAAAATTCAACATGAGGTTCGCCTTTGGGAACCCAAATCATTGGAGAATGCGTTCAGGGTGATGAGAAATGTTGAAAGTAAAAATATGGCTATGGCTACTAGAAGGACTGTTGACGATTAAAATCGTAATGCCGAATTCCGCTGCAAAGTATTGCTAAAAGCGTTATTATTTAACTATGCTAATAATATAATACTAGTAGGTGGAATCCCCTTGTAGACTAGAGGCACAAGGATAGACATATTACACATGTTTTTTTGTTGTTTTTTATGCTTCCTACACAGTCCTACATTTTTTACGATGTGGTCTGGGTTTCATTTGACGTGATAGTAGTTGGATGATGCATTTTTGTGGAATGCGTTTTGCGACACAGAACAATTTTATGGTTATGAGAAGAATGATATTTATAGTTTCTATGTTATAACCTTGTTACTAATTCTTATGATCGATTAACTAACCACATATATGCAAAGGATATTTTAATGGTAGCATGATCAAAACCTATGAAAAGATCCTAAGGTGTAACAAAGGGAAAAAAGTTATATATTTGAGCTATAAAAAAAGACTATATACAAGTTTGAATGGAAAAGTTAAGGGATGTTAGTGTTACTCCTAATGATTATGCTATTTGTTTAGTTAATGGACTATGCAAATTTCATTAGATTTGAATGGAGGCACATATAGCATTGTTAATATGTATTATTTCTTGGAGTTATGGCAAGGGTTAACGTGTAAACTGTATTGGGTGGCACATTGTGCAGTGGATATCATCTCAGATCTCACGATGGATTGACATTGAATACGCATTGGTTATATGGTTTGATTATTGGTGAATGTAATGTTTATTTGGTTGTCTTGTACTTCAAATTGAATGGGGCCAGGTTATGGAAGAAACACGCATTTATTGCACGTCACTCCATGCTTTCCCTATCGCCCGTCACCCTAGCATTGCTCCATTGTTGCAATTTCACTTTGTTGGTTGTGAAGCTCTACATTTTTAGGCTCTTGGAAGAAGGAAGGCTCGACCAAATCACCATTTAAGTGTTTTTTCCCACAGGTATGATTATTTTTCTTTCCATCCATGATGATTCTCTATTGTATGAACCAAATGATGGCTCATTGTTGCTTGGATTTTGTGTGTTCTTGAGAATTTTGACTGTGTAGATGTGTTTTATGGCTCTTTTTGATGACTGTAAATTGTTGGCAATTATAATTAGAGCAATGGATGTTATTAAGTTACGCATTGGTGATTGCTTGGTCAATATGAATTTTATGATGAGTCTATGTAGAATAATAATAACGGTGGCACGATATGGCTCTAGGTTGATGATTGAGGGTTTTTGTTATGTGTATCACTGCCCGTTAACTCGTTTCCTCTCATTTATTGTGGTAACCTTTACTCAGTCATGGATAAATTTCCAATAGTTACTATTTTCTTTTCTTCAAACCCCGAGTCATGGTTGGTGGCCCATTCTTACTATCTTTTCACTAAATATCCAAAAGATCTAGTCTCTGTCGGCCCCAAAAATTAAATTAACACAGGCTTGTGTAGGTATTGGATTGATATAGGGTGTATCTTGGTGTTTTGTCAAAAGGACGTGTGTGTCCTCATTGTCGTTGTTGTCAAGTTGTTCAGCTCTTAAGGGTTGGAGAGGGATGTTATATCTCTGTGTTTTTTTAATAACCGCCACTATTAAGTTAACCCTCGTCGCTTCTATGCAAGTTTAGATTCACCTATGTACACTGGGTTATTTTTACTCTTACTGTCTCTTCTCTACTCTGGTGTTAACTATTGTTTCAGTTGTTGAGACTTGGAGTAATAAGTAAAGACTATTGGTTCACTGTTGTGTGTTGTTCTAAATTTATTTTTTCCTGTGGTTGATATAACTCTCGGAAGACCCCCAACTCTCTATGTTTTTGTTAAAAATGAATGACCTCTTGTTGCCTCCCTACATTTGATTTTGAAAAAGCTCGATTTGGACTCTAACTGTCTTTGTTCTCCTCGGGCACCTTATGGGATTGTCAAGAATTGGTTATTAGTTAAATGGTTATCGAGGTCTTTAAGACACATGTCCTCTCGTCGATTCTCTATCTGGTCCTTCTATGAGAAATTTTTTTGAACAAATAAAAAATGGAAATGAACAATTGTAGATAGGCGAGGAGTGTCTTCCTATTCGTTAGGGTTTCGTTCACTATGTTTTATCTAGTGTGGTATTGATTGCATATGAAAATGCTTGTGTGGTTTTTGCTAAGCCCGATCAGGGTTCTGGCAAGTTAAAAATGATGTATGTGTGTCAACCGATTTCTGTTCGCTCATATATGATTGGTTATATTGGAATCATCATATAGACTACCAATTGTTTTAAAGGAAGTTATACCCACAGAGATAAGGCTCAGGGTTTATGTTTTGGTTGACTGTTGTTTCATTGCAAGATTTTTTCGATTGATATGATGAAGATTTGTGTGTAATCAAGTATATTTTGAAGTTTGTTCACGTTTTGAAAAGCGAACTGTGTATATTTTAATTGGGTTCAATTGTTGATTTGTAAACAATGAATGTTTATTTTTATCGTGGTGCATTATGGATTATCGGGGATAGATGTCAAGCATATTGTTGTGCATGTTTTGATTATTCTTAAAAAAGAAAGAAAGAAGGGATCAACGTTTTGTTAAACAATATTGTTGAATGGAAAGTTTTTTTTTTAGTTATGATGGCACAAACTGTTATGGATTAAAGAATTCTGGGAAATTTAATTATTGAAACAACAGGCAATTTTGTATACAGTTGAGAAATAGTGAATGTCGGTTCTTTGTGGATTGATTTTAATACAGAGTTATGGTTTTTGATTATTTAATTTGTTTTATGAACAATATCCATTAAATCCCCTATCATTTTCTCACTTTTTTTCTCAATACAAATCCCCTCACGATCCTAGATTCATTTTGAATGACCTGTTCTTAAAATCAAATTAAAGCGATTAAGAAATAACACAGAGATGGATCACAGTTTATATGATTTTGTTATTGTTGCACAATCGATTGTTTAATGAATTGTTGAACAGTAATCATGTTCTTACTCAATTTCATTTTATCACTTTCCCACTCAATATAACCCCCTCAGATATCCTAGAACCCTTATTCATTCCCTGCTCATTGACAATTATTAAATGAATTTTATGGATTGGATTGCATGGGTCTGATGTGATTGCTGAGCCAAACTTTGTTTCATATTAAGATATTTCATGTATGGTTTGTTTAAGAATCTAGTTGCTAATAAACATTTCATACAAGATGCACTTATTAAATAGAGGAAGCCATGGCTGAAATAACAGGGGCATAGGGAATTGGAACAGAGGGCCTAGAAGACCAAGATTCTTGATACATTTTGATGTAGATCCACAAGAGTTAAACCAACTCTTCCAAGATGGATTTTTCAATTGGATTGGACAAGGGGTAGTACAGCCTAGGCCATAAAGGCCTCCCTTCCAAGACCAGCATGTCCCTGGTATCCCTATCCCCCCTCACGTTTCATTGCAACCTGAAGTCCCTAAGAATGACAGATGGCAGGAGATTGTTCACCCAACAGTCTCCCAACATCATGGTTGGTCAAATTTGTCTTTACCTGCTCATCCTCTGTCGGTTAACCCAAATGTCCAAATTTTCCCTGCACACTCACCTGTACAGTCCTCCCACGCAAGTAAAAGAGTCAAAACCAAAACCCACCACATACATGACAAAGGAAAAGTTGTTGTTGCCTCCTCCTCTCCCTCAAGTGATTCGGCCAAATCTGTTTCATCTCGCTTTCACTTGAGAGATGACTATTCTCATGTCATCAGTGAGATAAATCCTCAAGGCTCCACACAACCTAAGGATAATTCAGGAAAGTCAAAGGGATATAGAAACAACAAAGGGAAAATTGCCTCCCAGGTGGCAAATATGGTTTTTGAGTATATTTTATTATTTATTTGTTGAGAACAATTGATTGCTGAAGTTTTTGGACAACATACTATTTTTGGATATTTTGGATATTATATGTTTGGATATGGTTTAAAATATCATTGATATTTAATTTTTAAATTATGAGAATGGTTATGGGAGCCACAAGGAGGGATGTGCTTGATTGATTGACAAGTTATGTTTATTTTTGTTAAGGAACTAAAGGGAGTCACAAGGGTTCCCACCTACTAGTTATTATTTATTAAAAGACTCTTATTATTATTATTATTATTATTATATTAATTATTCCCCTAACTAAAAGTTAATTGAGTTTTAGCTAACTTAACCAAAAGGGGGAGAATAGAAGGAGAAAGCATACAAATGTTTTCTCTTGAGTTTTATTGAGATAGTTCAATTTTCCATTCATTAAAAGCCTAATTCTATTTTATGACAGCAGGGTCCTATTGTAGACAACAAGATTCAAAGCTGAATTACATCATTCAAACACTTTTTTTTAGAGGTGTTGACCTATCTTTGATATTCTGTGTAGACTTGTCTGTTTATGAATTAAATTTCATGACTGATAAAGGATATTGTGCAGAGTCGAGTGGGCAGCAATCTATGGCAAGCTGATCCAACTTTTAAAGTTCAGTTTTCTACTTTCTGTCAGAAGTCGTTTTGTATGGTTTTCAATGAGGACATCTAAGTTTGACTTTGGTCCAAACTCCCTCAGGGATTTTTGTAAAGAGGACGATTCTTTTGATTTCTTGGAATGAAATAAGAGATTGTTGTTCTATCGCATCTGTGTTTATATGTGACTTGGTATTTTTTCTTTTGTCTCCACATTTACTTTTGCATTTGTATATTCAGAAAATTATATAAAAATGTTGAATTTTACAACAATCTTCTAGTTTTTAAAATCAGCCTAAGCCCTTGTAACTAATACTTGTGGATTAGGAAGCAAATTTTGAGGCTATAAACATAGGGTGATATTCCCGTCTATCTTGCCTTATCCAAGGAAGATCTGAAAATGATTGAGTAAGATTAATTCATATATTTTCCTCAACATTTATTTTGGCGACCATACTGGGGAGATCTTCCATATCTCTCTGGTTGATTTTTATTCTTGATTATCATTGAATATATTTGTATTTATGATATCTTTCCTTTGACTGTTTCTTTTCTTCATGATTGTACCTGTTGCAAGGCAATACAATATTGAGCTCGGTCTCAAAGATCAGAGCAACATTGCTTTAAACTTGTTTAATACCACCTTAGAGACCACTAATACCCGAGTTGAGCTTGAATGCTCATAGGCAGCAGTTGGAGAAGACATAAGTGTCCAAGGATGTTGGGAAGCTAGACAAAGACAACCTAGGAATCAACTTTAGATTTCTTTTTCCTATATTTGGGTCTTCTTTTCATGTCCTTAAACCCTCGCATATCTAGGAGAAGAAGAGGTTTGTCACCTGAGATTAATCCTATTGCTGAAATAGGAAGAAGAAACATTATTTTATCATCCAAACAAAGTACTCTAAGGATAAATTTGTCTAATTCGGGAAGTTCATCTTTCTCTCTCTTTATTTTTGTTCACAAAATGGCGTCTAGTGGAGGTTTCGACAGTTATGGTGGCACTGGAGGTGCTTCTTCATCTCAACCTTCAACCTCGTCAGTGACTGGCAGTTTGTATAGCCATCAAATTCCAGTCCAGTCAACTAAAAACCCCGCCAAGGTCATTAAAAAGTATGGTCTCTTCCAATTTGAGGAAGACACTATCACTACTCCGTGGCATGTGTCCTCTCCACTAAATTTAACACGTACCACTCATCCTCTTCCCAAATTCAAAGAGAATCTCCCCAAGTTTTTTGGGAATAAATCTGTCACTACTAATGAACCCTTGGTGGCATTTTCAAATTCCTATCATAACATAGGAGTCAATGACAATGACACTTGTATGTGTTTATTTGTGAATTCCCTTGAAGGGAAGGTGGTGGTCAATTTATTTGACCTCCCTCCTAAGATTTTGTCTACCTAGGAGGAGTTAGTCTATTGGTTCAAATATACCTATGGGAAATCTAAAAGCTCAGCCGAGCAGTTACGGGAGTACAATAACATCACTTATAAGGATGGTGAGACTATCAAGTCCTTCAACTTGCGTTTCACCAAATTATACAACCAAATCCCTGAACTCATTCGACCTCAGAACCAAGACGCTTTCATGCAATATTATAATGCATTACCTTCTCCCTACCATCATAGGCTTGAAGAAAAGGCCATTGATAACCTTGGTTTCACTTTGCACACTTGTTTAGAGTATGAAGAACAATTGGAAAGAACAAGTCTTCCTAAGGGAGACTTAGTTAAACAGACATGCATGTCCGCCCTCTTGCATCTTATACAAGACATGAATAATCAAATGATAACATATGCAAGGAAATAAAATGTCCCCTCTCTTACCCTTGGAGCTTCATCTTCTTCTTCACCCCCCTTTAGAAATCCAAATGAAAATAACTTTCAGCCTAAATCTATCATGCCTCGTAGTTGGTGTAAATTTTGTGAGGAACACCATGAGGAAAGTACATGTGAGGTAAAGAAAAGTTCCAGAGACAAAATATTTGGTAAAAGACCTGAAACTACTATTTACATCCTAGACTTTATAGAGCCAGAGGATGTCATGACCATAAATACTACGAATAAATGCTCTTCTCCAAAAAGAAAATATGATCCTCCCCGCACTTCTTGTAGCCCAAGTTCTTCTTCACCAGCTGCTACTGTCCAGGTTCCTAAGGCTCTTCACAGTCAAGGAACTACCTCTCATCTTCCCTCTTCCAAATACAACATTCTAAATCAGTTGGCCAACATCAAAGCAGATGCTACCCTCCTCGACATGGTTGCTGTCCTTGAACAATAGAAGCATCTAAAAAATTTCATGGAAGGAAAAGCTTCCATTGTAGCCAACCTCTCTCAAGAGGTATATGAAGAGGATTCGTCTATAAATAAAGTAGGTCTACATAACTTTAGACACCCTATAAAAAACCCCCCATTTTATATTTATGTAAAGATTATGGATAAGATTTCCCATTGTTGTCTCATTGATGATAGTTCAGGCCCAAGTGTAACGTCGAAACTTATTATGGAAGAGATAGGCTTGTCTTGTACAAATGAGAACGCTAGAAGCATGCTCTCTTATAATAGTTTACAACGAACGACCATGTGTGAAATCAAGGACGTGACCTTGATTTTGTGCGAGCATCCTGAAATAAGGACAACCCTTAATATCGAGGTAATAGATATACCAGTGAGTAATTACTCAATCATCTTAGGAAGATATTGGCAAGATTTGACAAGTGGATACCTTTCACTTGACGAGACACTTATCCGTTCCTTGGAATGGTAAAAACATCATAGTCCTAAGAGAAGGGATAATTTCACCTTGCATAGAAAGCGTCCCATAACCTAATGTGAATTATATCGAGGAGGACCTATAAGTGTATTCCATCTTTGTAGATGAGGACAACACTACCTTGGAACAAATAAACTTAGTGGATGGGATGTGGCATATGCACTTCAATGGTTCATGCTCCAATGAAGGAAACAAAGCTGGTATTATATTGTACTCTCATGTGGGTAAGATTCATAATGTTTCCTATAGGTTAAAGTTTTCTTTCACAAATAATGTCATGAAATTTGAAGCGTTACTTCTAGGCATTGAAAATGCCTATAATCTGGGTTATGGTCACCTTAGAGATTTTGGGGATTCCGAACTTGTTTTAAGCCTTGTACGTAAGATATACTCTCCTAGCAACAAGTTAATGAAACGTTATACCCAACCTATTTGGGCACTTTTCTCAAACTTACTATCTTTCAACATCACTCATGTTAAAAGGGAGTTGAACTCAATGGCTGACAGGTTAGCTGTTTTTGCAGCCTCTTCTACTCGACAACTTCTGCCACAAAGAACTGATTGTACCTTTCAATCTCTGTATCGTCCGCACATCCTTGACAACACAAAGTTATGGAAGGTATTTCCTAGTGATGATAACATCTGTGCTTTCATTCAAAATGAACGTTATAAGCCTAAGGAAATTATATCGATGGAAGATAACAAAATTTCTAAAGGCTTGACTCCTCTAGAAAGTTCGTTTTCATTGAGTGATGTAGGAAACAAACAAAAACATAAAGAAGAGGAGTCAAAAAGGAAAGTGGGTGAAATTGTTTCCTTAAACATTGGAACGCCCAAGTCTCCAAACAATGTTAAAGTAGGTGCCCAATGTTCTGATGAAGAAAAATTAAAGTTCACTAAGCTGCTTGGTGAATTTCAAGATGTTTTTGCTTGGTCTTATGAGGATATTCGTGGTTTTGATCCTTCTCTTATACAACATGTCATTCCTATCAAGGAGGGCATAAAACCAATTAGGAAAAAACAAAGACCCATTAACCCTTCACTAGAAACAACTATTCGAAAGGAGTTGGAAAAAATCTTGAAGGCTAGGATAATTTTCCTGGTTAAGTATTCTTAGTGGGTTTCCAATTCGGTTCCCGTTTGGAAAACAACTGGTCAAATCAGATTATGCATAGATTTTCATGCATTGAATGGGGCTAGTATAGAAGATCACTTTCCTCTTCCTAATATGGAAATGATTTTGAAGCAAGTTGCAAGGTCACAGATGATGTCATTACTTTACAGTTTTTCTGGTTACAATCAAATCAAGGTAAAATGGGCAGATAAATATAAAACCACTTTTATTACTCATTGGGGAACTTTTTCTTATGAACGTATGCCTTTTGTCTTATCTAATGTAGGTGCCACTTTTCAAAGAGCTATGAAAATAGATTTTGATGATTTGATTGGTAATATTATTTAGATATATCTTGATGAATTAACTGTGTATTCTAAAAATCGATCAGATCATTTTGTTCATATTAAAAGAGTTCTCATGCGATGTAGGAAATTTGGCATTTCTCTAAATCCTTCTAAATCTATTTTTGGCGTTACCAAGGGCAATCTCCTTGGACACATTGTCTCTGATTCAGGAATAAGCATTGATCCTGAAAGGATTGCTGCTATCCTAAGTCTTCCTACTCCCACTTCCAAGAAAGACGTTCAAGCTTTCATGGTTGTTATTAACTTTGTCCGTAGGTTTGTTCCTGATTTTGCTGTAATGGTCAAGCCAATTCATAATCTGCTTAAGAAAGATTGTTCATTTTCTTGGACAAATGACGTCGAAAATGATTTTGTAGGGATCACGAAAGCAATCAGTTCTGCATCAATTTTGGTGAAGCCAGATTTTGAGAAAGAATTTACGATATATACTAATTCCACAGAGGAAGCAATTTCTGCTATCCTCATGCAATGTGATGACCAAGGTAACAAAAAACCAATGGCTTACATGAGTCAAATCTTGTCTGATGACGAGTTTAAATATTATTTTATTGAAAATCATGCTTTCGCTCTTGTTAAAGTTGTTGAAACATTTATCCACTTCATATTAGGTAATCACACTTTGGTAAAAGTCCCTTTACCCGCTGTCAAGTGTTTTCTCTCACAAACTTATCTTTCAGGGAAGCTTGCACATTTTCTTGCCAAGATCCAGGAGCATGATTTAACTATCGTGAATTGTAACACCATCAAGGGACATGACTTAGCCCTTCACTTGGATCAGCATGTTGAAACTAGTGAAGAAATCGATGAACATGATAGCTCTCTATCAACACTATTCTACATTGATAATCAAATCCTTCATGTATCTGAACATCCTTGGTATAAAAATTTGGTTTACTATTTGCAAAATCAAAGATTTCCATATAAATTAGACACTCATCAAAGAAGAAGGCTTTGTCTCGAATATGCTAGATACGTCATTATAGGAGACTTCTTGTTTAAAAGATCTGTTGATGGTATGTTTCTTCATTGTGTAAACAATGAGGAAGAACATAAATTGTTGCAATAAACTCACAGTTCTTCAAATTCTGTTATTCATGTAGGAGGTCATTTTTCTGCTAAAACCATTGCTTTTAAGGTTATTAGAAAATGATACTATTGGCCTTCAATATTTCGTGATTCTTATGTTTTTTCGAGATCTTGTGACAAGTGCCATAAATTTGTTGGGAAAGAACGCCTTTCAACCATGCCTTTACAACCTGTCCTCCCAGACTTTCCTTTTTCAAAATGGGGTTTGGACTTTATTGGTCCTATTAATCCACCATATTCAACAGGACAAGTCTTTATCCTGACAGCCACAGACTATTTTACAAAATGGGCTGAATTTGTCCCGCTTAAACATTCGCAGGATGAACATGCGATTTCTTTCCTTGAAAATGATATTTTTTCTAGATTTGGTCTTCCTTTGGAAATTATTACGGACAATGGTCCCTCTTTTATTTCTGCTAAGCTGACCCAATTTTTAGCTAAGTTGGGGGTTACAGATTTTACCTCATCAACTTATTATCCCCAAGGAAATGGGCAAGCCAAGTCTACCAATAAGAATCTGGTAAGAATTATCAAAAGGCTCATTGAAGATAAGCCTCATCAATGATACACTCTCCTCACTTACGCCCTTTGGGCCGATCGAATTGCCACCAAGGTGATCACTGGTTGCACTCCTTTCCATCTTGTTTATGGTCAAGAAGCCATTCTTCTTACTGAGTTGGAACTTTCCTCCTTAAGGTCAATGCTACAAGTCGAAGAATTAAATTCTTTTGATATTTCTCAAAAAATAAATGGACTTTTGGCTTTAGAGGAGCAAAGGACATTTGTCTTGGATAATATAAAGAAAATATAACAGACTGTTAAAAAATATTTCAACAAGAGTGTCAAAGCTGTCAAATTTAAAGTCAATGAGAAGGTATTGTTGTGGGATTCAGCTCATGCTGATAGAGGAAGGCATTCAAAGTTTAAAAAATTATGGTTGGGTCCTTTTAAGATCGCTTTTGTACTGGGTGCAAATTCTTACATTCTAAAGGACTTACAAGAGAGATTGTTTTCCTACAACACTAACGATTCCCACTTAAAACATTACATGGAACCAACTTGAAGAGTTTAATGTTGTTTGGAATGTTTCTATATTTTAGTAGTTTTCATTTCTGCTTCCACATTAATAGATTTTTCATTTCTTGTTTTACATTTCTAGTTTTCCATTTCTACTATTCCATTTTCTGTCATTTCATTTCTTCTTATTTCAATTTTGCTATTTCATTTCTACTATGACATTTCTTTCTTTTTGTTATTTTTGACTTCATTTCTTGTCAAAATAAATGTTGGATCAGTTTTTCCACAACAACGCTCTTGCAAAGTATTATTAATCAATAACAATCGAGATTACACAGTTGTCATGATGATCCCCTTGAAGGCATCATTGAAATTGTTATCTTCTTCCACTACTGTTTTATGAGATAGTTGGTTTTATCCCTCTTCTACTTTCCTTTTCTTCATCCATTTCGAGATTCAAAAGAGCAAGTTCAGAAAAATTTTCTCCTTGAAGTCAAGAGAAATTTTTAGTTGAATGATTATGCTTACAGGGATGAACCCCCTCATACTTAACACTTTCCATGAGTTATTCTCAAATTTCCAGTCATTTTTCCATTAAATCCGCTCACTTCCCCCCGTTGCATAATCATTCTGATTTATATCTTCTTGATCTGATATTACTTGGTCTATGAAACGATACATTCTAAGTTCTTAATCTGTTGAAAACATATTTCCCTGTGGAGTCGCCAATTTGTTGACGATTAAAATTGTAATGATGAATTCTGCCGCAAAGTATTGCTAAAAGCGTTATTATTTAACTATGTTAATAAAATAATACTAGTAGGTGGGACCCCCTTGTAGACTAGAGGCACAAGGATAGACATATTACACATGTTTTGTTGTTGTTTTTGATGCTGCCTACATAGTCGTACATTTTTGACGATGTAGTCTTGGTTTCATTTGACATGATAATACGTGGATGATGCATTTTTGTGGAATGCTTTTTGTGACATAGAACAATTTTATGGTTATGAGAAGCATGATATTTACAGTTGCTATGTTATAACCTTGCTACTAATTCTTATGATCGATTATCTAACCACATATATGCAAGGGAATTTTAATGGTAGCATGACCAAAACCTATGAAAAGATCCTAAGGTGTAACAAAGGGAAATAAGTTATATATTTGAGCTATAATAAAAGAATATATGCAAGTTCGAATGAAAAAGTTAAGGGATGTTAGTGTTAGTCCTAACGATTATGCTATTTGTTTGGTTAATGGACTATGCGAATTTCATTGGATTTGAATGGAGGTGCATATAACATTGTTAATATGTATTATTGCTTGGAGTTATGGCAAGGGTTAACGTGTAAATTTTTTTGGGTGGTGCACTGTGCAATGGATATCATCTCAGATCTCATGATAGATTGACATTGAATACACATTGGTTATATGGTTTGATTATTGGTGGATGTTATGTTTATTTGGTTGTCTTGTACTTCAAATTGAATGGGGCCAGGTGATGGAAGTGATGTGCATTTACTACATGTCACTCCATACTTTCCCTATCATCTGTCACCCTAACATTGCTCCATTGTTGCAATTTCGCTCTGTTGGTTTTGAAGATCTGCATTTTCAGGCTCTTGGAAGAAGGAAGGCTCGATTGACTCTCCATTTAAGCGTTTTTTCCCACAGGTATGATTATTTTTCTCTCCATCTGTGATGATTCTCTGATGTATGAACCAAATGATGGCTCAGTGTTGCTTGGATTTTGTGTGTTCTTGAGAATTTTGATTGTGTAGATGTGTGTTATGGATCTTTGTGATGACTGTAAATTGTTGGCAATTATAATCAGAGCAATGGGTGTTATTAAGTTACACATTGGTGGTTTCTTGGTCAGTATGAATTTTATGATGAGTCTCAGTGGAATAATAATAACGGTGGAGCAATATGGCTATGGGTTGATGATCGAGGGTTTTTGTTCTGTGTATCAATGTCCGTTAACTCCTTTCCTTTTAGTCGTTGTGCTAACCCTTACCCAATCACAAGAGAAATTCCCAACAGTTGTTGTGATCTTTTCTTCAAACCCTGAGTCATGGTTGGTGGCCCAATATTACTGTCTTTTCACTAAAGTATCCCAAAGATCCAATCTTTGTCGGCCCCAAAAATTAACACAGGCCTATGTGGGTATTGGATTAATATAGGGTGTATCTTGTCATTCTATCAAAAGGACGTGTGTGTCCTCACTATCGTTGTTGTCAAGTTGTTCATCTCTTAAGGGTTGGAGAGGGATGTTATATCTCTGTGTTTTTTTAATAACCTCCATTGTTAAGTTAACCCTCATCACTTCTCTACAAGTTTAGACGCACCTATGTACATTGGGTTATTTTTAATCTTATTGTCTCTGCTCTCCTCGGGTGTTAACTATTGTTTCAGTTATCGGGACTTGGAGTAATAAGTAAAGACTATTGGTTCACTACTGTGTCTTGTTCGAAATGTATTTTTTCCTGTTGTTGATATAAGTCTCAAAAGACCCTTAGCTCTCTATGTTTTTGTTAAAAATGAATAGCCTCTTGTTGCCTCTCTACATTTGATTTTTACAAAGCCCGATTTGGACTCAAAGAAGCTTGATTTGGACTCAAAGAAGCTTGATTTGGACTCTAATTGTCTTTTTTCTCCTCGGGCACCTTCTGGGATTTTCAATAATTGGTTATCAGTTAAATGGTTATCGAGGTCTTTAAGACACATGTCCTCTCGTCAAGTCTCTCTCTGGTCCTTCTATGATAAAGTTGTTTTAACAAATAAAAAATGGAAATGAGCAATTGCAGATAGTCAAGGACTATATTCCTATTCGTTATGGTTTCTCTCAATGTGTTTTATCCAGTTTGGTGTTGATTGCATATGAAAACACTTGTGTGGTTTTTGCTCAGCCTGATCAGGTTTCTGGCAAGTTAAAAATGATGTTTGTGTGTCAACCGATTTTTTTTCACTCATATATGATTGGTTATATTGGAATCATCATATAGACTACCGATTGTTTTATAGGAATTTATACCCACAAAGATAAGGCTAAGGGTTTATGTTTTGGTTGACTATTGTTTCATTGCAAGATTTTGTTGATTCAAATGATGAAGAATTGTGTGTAATCGGGCATATTTTGAAGTCTGTTCACATTTTGAAAAGAGACTTGTGTATATTTTAATTGGGCCCGATTGTTGATTGGTAAATAATGGATGTTGATTGTTATCATGGTGCATTATGGATTATCGGGGATAGATGTCGAGCATATTGTTGTGCATGTTTTGATTATTCTTTTAAAAAAAATAAAAAAGAAACAAAGAAGGGATCAATGTTTTGTTAAACATAAATGTTGAATGGAAAGGTTTTTTTTAGTTATGATGGCACAAACTGTTATGAATTAAAGAATTGTGGGAAATTTAATTATTGAAACAATAGGCAGTTTTGTATATAGTTGAGCAACAATGAATGTTGGCGCTTTGTGGATTGATTTTAATACAGAGTTATGATTGTTGATTATTTAATTTTTTTTATGAACAATATCCATTAAATCCCCTATCGTTTTCTCGCTTTTTCGCTCAATACAAATCCCCTCATGATACCATATTTGTTTTGCACGCCTTTTTCTTAAAATTAAATTAAAAAACTCTGTATTACAATGATTAAGAAATAACACATAGATAGATCACAATTGATATGATTTTGTTAAGGTTGCACAGTTGATTTTTTAATGAATTGTTGAGAAGTAATTATGTTGTTACTCCCTTTCATTTTATCACTTTTCCACTCAATACAACCCCCTCATATATCCCATAACCCTTATTCATTCCCTACTCATTGACAATTATTAAATGAATTTTATGGATTGGATTGCATGGGTCTAATGTGATTGTCGAGCCAAACTTTTTTTCATATTAAGAGATGTCATGTATGGTTTGTTTAAGAAGCTAGTTGCTAATAAACGTTGGATACATGATGAGCTTCTTCAGTAGAGGAAGGCATGGATGAAATAACAGGGGAAAATGGAATTGGAGCAAAGGGCCTAGAAGGCCAAGATTCTTGATACATTTTGATGCAGATCCACAAGAGTTAAACCAGCTCTTCCAAGCTGGATTTTTCAAATGGATTGGACAAGGGGTAGTAAAACCTGGGCCAGAAAGGCCTCCCTTCCAACCCTAACATGTCTCTAGTATCCCTGTCCCCCCTATTGGACAACTGAGAGAGGGGGTGAATCAGTTGTTACCATGCTTAAACAATTATGCTTATTTTAAACTCTTTACAATGTACTCAATGACAATCACAATAATGCAGGGAAATAAGTAATAGCACATTCAACATCAGTCACGCGTATGAGATACACAGAGACAGATATTTCCTGAGGAAACCCATAGAGGGTAAGAACCTCTTCTTCTTTATATGATAAGTAATCTTTACACTCTTTACATTATCATACATATGAGCACCAACTCATAATGAGGTTGCAACCTCTGTTTTGCAAGCTACTACTTACTGAGAGCACCAACTCTCTAGTTTCTCTAGCACCAACTAGAAGTTAGCAAAAAATCCCTGGTTTCTATAGCACCAACTAGAGGGAAACACAAACTCCTCGGTGTTCCAGCACCAACTGGATGGAAGCACCAACTTCCAATCATATAGGCACCTACCTGTAAAACAGAGAACAATAGTTCTCCCTTGCACCACCATGCCACCCTAGTTTCTCTGGCTGCAACCAGATGGAAGCTACAACTCCCTTTGTTCAAGCACCCACTTGAACCTCTGAGGAAAACAATCCTCCCTAGCACCTTACTTCCTCCCTAGTAAATAAATTTTGCTAATGAAACTTATCACAGTGATACAATTTTTATCATTGGCTTACCAGACTTATCACTGTTCTTCTACACTGAGCTGCTATGTCTGCATCAATGTCTTCTGCACACTCCTCTATGCTTTATGTTCTTCTCCTGTTATGCACTGTGTGTCCTCTCAGCTTCATTCTCCATTCCTCTACACTCTATTTCAGCTGCTGCACACTCCTCCTTCTACACTCCTCAATGCCTTACCATAACAACAACCCATCTTTTCTTTGTTCTGCATACTTATAGTCTATGTGCACCTTCTGCATGCACTCTTGCTATGCTTCTGCATGCTCTCTCCATGTCAAGTGCTATGCCTGATCATCATCACAACTCTTTAGTTTCTTTGGCAGTTAGATCTATCTGTCAATTGCCTCTACGAATAGTCTTCATTCCACTGGCAGATTCCTTGAGACTCTTCAGCTTCTTTGGCAATCACTCAGAAGTCTCTTCGAGTCCTTTGGCATAAAATATCAGTCATTTCTAGAAGTTACACTTTGAAGTGCAATAGTATCCCTCCGATCTGCACTGTTGAATTGATTTCATTGAATCTTACATTGATTTCACTGTTTTGACATTTCAACATTCAACAATTTGGCATTCGTGTGATCAAGTGTCTCGACACTCTAGGTCATGAACCCCGAAATGGAGCTTGGTTACACTAGATCCTTCCTCCATCTTTCGTCGATGTGACAAATGGCTATGAACACAGCCTACACCAAAAGGTGTTTTCGCATTTCGATGATTCCTGTTGCGAGGCATCTTGACTCTCCAAGTCACGGTCCCTGAAACTTCAAAATGGAGCTTTCCGCTTCAATCTTTTTCCCTACAACTCTTTGACGGTGTGACCACCATCGGTGACCGAGTGCTTATCCTTAACATGATTTCATGATTTCACTTTTTGGCACTTCGCCGTTCCTGTGGTGATGTGTTCTTGATGATCCGTGTCCCAGTATCTGAAGCTCCGAAATGGAGCTTGGTTGCACTAGCTCCGATCATTTCAACAATTTTCATTTCGACCTTTCATGATTCTTGTGATGAAGAGTCTCATCACTTGACTCTTCCAACTCCTGGTATCTGAAGCTCTGAAAGGGAGTCAGATCAACGGTCCACACCCTCGATGATTTGATGGTTATTCTCTACCCCAGGACTTCATCCTTCGGGACTTTGGGGGAGTGATAGTGATAAAAATATCGAAGAAAAAACTCCCGGAGTGAGGTCAGTCTTGCGTCACTTGATGATGTGTTGTGACCTGAGTGGATGCCACGTGTCACTCAGAATTGTGAATTCCAGTGGCCTGAAATGCCAAATCAACTTGACACTTGTCGTTGTCTGATCATGCCACATGTCATGGTCTTCCACTTGTCCTTTCTGACGTGGTCTGCCACATTCACTTCCTTCTTCCGGGATTTCGGCATTTCACATTTCGTGATTCCGGGACCCTTGATGATGGAGAATCTTGACTCTTCCAACTCTCGGTATCTGAACCTCCGGTATGGAGTCTTTGACATTTCACGATCTCTCATTTCGCGTCTTCAGGTTTCGCGACTTCGGGACTCCTGTAGTAAGAGTTCTTGACATCCCCAACTCCCGGTATCCGAAACTCCGAAATGGAGTCGGATCAACTGTATTTTGGCATTTCACATTTCACCTTTTCGGGATTCCTTTGGTGAAGAGTATCGACACTTCAACTCCCGGTATCCGGGACTCCGAAATGGAGTTATTTCCCGGTTTGTGAAACTCTTTGTTGATGTGCCTCTTTCGTGATTTTAGGATTCCGGATTTCACAACTTCAGGACTCCTATGTTGAAGAGTCTCAACTCTTGACTTCTCAATCTCCCGGTATCCGATACTCTGAAATGGAGTCGGATCAATGCTTCGATCTTTCCTTTTGATCATTGCTAATCTTCCTTGCCTGCCGGTTTTCCATCAAATAAACTATCTCTTCTGAGCTTATGTTGTCCATGTTTTTCCATCGCTGGATACTCTGATCTTTCCATCAATGAAAAGCACACCTTCCTGATAAACATGCCAACAACCCCTCATGTGTCATTACAACCTGAAGTCCTTGAGAATGACGGATGGCAGGAGATTGTTCACCCAAGAGCTCCCAACATCATGGCTAGCCCAATTTGTCTCTACCTACTCCTCCTTCGTCGATTAAGCCAAATGTCCAAATCTCCCCTGCACACTCACTTGTACAGTCCTCCCATGCAAGAAAAAGACTCAAAACTAAAGCCCACCACATGCATGACAAAGGAAAATTTGTTGTTGCCCCCTACTCTCCCTCAAGAGATTCAACCAAATATGTTTCATCCTGCTTGCACTTGAGAGGTTGTTCTCATGTAATCAGTGAGATCAAGCCTCAAGGCTCCACAGAACCCAAGGCTAATTTAGGAAATTCAAAGGGAGATAGAAACAACAAAGGGAAAATTTCCTCCCAAAGTGGCAAATATGGTTTTTGAGTATATTTTGTTATTGATTTATTGAGAACAATTGACTGCTGAATTTTTGGACAACATACTATTTTTGGATATTTTGGGCATTATATGTTTGGATATGGTTTAAAATGTCATTGATATTTAATTTTTAAATTATGAGAATGATTATGGGAGCCAAAAGGAGGGATCTGCTTGATTGATTGACTAGTTATGTTTATTTTTGTTAAGGAACTAAAGGGAGTCACAAGGGGTCCCACCTACTAGTTATTATTTATTAAAAGACCCTTATTATTATATTAGTTCTTCTCCTAACTAAAATTTAGTTGAGTTTTATCTAACTTAACTAAAATAAGTAGTTGAACTGCTTCAACTAATTTGGGATGCATAAAAGCAAAATGAGGAGGAAGAACAAAAGGGGGAGAATAGAAGGAGAAAGCATATGAAGGTTTGATCTTGAGTTTTATTGAGATAGTTCAGTTTTCATTCATTCTTCAATTCATTAAAATCCTAATTCTCTTTTATGATAACAGGGTCTTATTGTAGACAACAAGATTCAAAGATGAATTACATCATTCAGACACTTGTTTTCAGAGGTTTTGATCTATATTTGATAGTTTGTGTAGACTTGTCTGTTTATGAATTAAATTTCATGACTGATAAAGGATATTGTGCAGAGTCAAGTGGCCAACAATCTATGGAAAGATAATCCATCTTTTAAAGTTCAGTTTTTTACTTTCTGTCAGAAGTCCTTTTGTATGGTTTTCATCGGGGACATCTAAATTTGACTTTGGTCCAAACTCCCTCAAGGATTTTTTTAAAGAGTACGATTCTTTTGATTTCTTGGAATGAAATAAGTGATTGCTATTCTGTCTCATCTGTGTTAATATGTGACTTGGTATTTTTTCTTTTGTATCCACATTTACTTTTGCATCTATATATTCAGAAAATTTTATAAAAATATTGAATTTTACAACAATCTTCTATTTTTAAAAATCATCCTAAGCCCTTGCAACTAATACTTGTGGATTAGGAAGAAAATTTTGAGGCTATAAACATAGGGTGATATTCCCGTCTATATTGTCTTAGCCAATCAAGATCTAAAAATTCTTGAGTAAGATTATTTTATATATTTTCCTCAACAAAGACCACCCCTAACATCTATCGAGAGAATAATGTTCCTTCTTCTAAACCACCTCAACCTACAAGGTTGACACCTCAACAATTGGAGGAAAGAAAAACAAAAGGTGTATGCTTTAATTGTGACAACAAGTGCAGTAAGGGACATAAGTGTGGTGAGAAGAAATTATTCTACAGAGATTGTGAAGAGGAAGAAGAACAAGGACAAGAACCATATCAAGATGAAGATGTAGAAGTGATTTATTCTGAAGAGATGAATCCCACCATATCATGTCCTGCATTGGCTAGAATTAACACTCCTCAAACCCTCAAGATCAAAGAATATATCAAAAATAAAAAGGTAATAGTGATAATTGATTCTGGTAGTACTCATAATTTCTTTCACTGTAAATTAGCCAAAGCTCTCAATTGCTTTATATATCCAGTTCCCGAGTTTCAAGTAATGATTGCAAATGGAGGAACTATCAATTGCTCAGGAAAATGCCATCAGATCAATCTTACTATGGGGGAGTATGTAATGAATAGTCCAATGATTTTTATACCCATGGGTGGTGTTGATGTCATACTAGGGGTCCAATGGTTACAATCATTGGGAACAATGGCTTTTAATTTTCAATAAATTTTCATGAAATTTTCATTGGAAGGAAATGAATTTGAGTTAAGGGGTATCACACGGAAACCCAGTAAGGTGTTAAGATCTAATGGAATAACAAAATTATTGAAAAAGAGGCATCAAGGTGTAATTGTAAAACTATGCTCACTATATGTTCAAACATCTAAGCCATCTATTCCCCTAGATCTCCAAGGGATCATTGATAAGAATTCAAAAGTATTTGAAGGTATTCCCATAGGTATTCCACCCACTCATGTTCATGATCATGCTATTCACTTAATTCCTAGGAGTGTTTCTCCTAATATCAGGCCTTACAAATACCCTTATGCCCAGAAGAGTGAAATTGAGCGTATGGTTGAAGAAATGTTAGAGGTTGG
>WSFP011386141.1:0-28786 GCA_009831015.1 Picea engelmannii | reverse complement strand
GAAAGTGCATTACCACTTCATTAGATATTTGGTAGAGAATATATAAATAGAATTGCAATATTGTGTAACTAAAAAGCTAAGGTGCAAATAAATTTCTTAAATCTCTTGATCCAAAAAAGTTTATTTATTTTAAAAATAAATTTGATGTAATTTCTAATATGACCCTTAAGAGAAAATATGATAAAATATATTTAATAGTCATAACCTCTAAGACACCTAAGTAAACCATAACATAGTAAATACTTGTTATGTCACAAGTTAGAATAATTTAAGTCACTTTTGAATAGGATTTAATTTGGATGATAAAATATATTTAATAGTCATAACCTCTAAGACACCTAAGTAAAACATAACATAGTAAATACTTTTTATGTCACAAGTTAGAATAATTTAAGTTACTTTTGAATAGGATTTAATTTGGTGGAATAGATAGTAATTTGACTTGTATTTTCATATAATGTATTCTTTAGAAAATAATATAACCTAGTAAATACTTGTTATGTCACAAGTTAGAATAATTTAAGTCACTTTTGAATAGGATTTAATTTGGTGGAATAAATAGTAATTTGACTTGTATTTTCATATAATGTATTCTTTAGAAAATAATGTGCATTAATAAAAGATGATGAAGTATGTCTAATAATCATAACCTCTAAGTCAAATAAGTTATTGATTTAAGCCATTTAAGTTAATAAAGTAAATGTTAATCTCTAAGTAAACTAAGTTATTAATTCAAGCCATTTAAATTTTTTTCCAGCAAAAAATTTCTCAATATATTAAAATATATGTTGGTCTCAAAATACTACATATAAATGTATGTTTACATCTATCTCCAACAACATTTCTAAAGAAAAATAGTTTTACAATAGACCTTCAAGTGCTTTCATACCATACAAAACTTCATACAAAGCTTCAATAAAAATCGAAAAGATACATATAAAACTGGAGTGTGGGGGCACCCAAGGCCTGCTAAATAGAAAAACTACCAAAATATGGATTTAAAACTAGTCATAAAAAGAGATGCATAAAGTGAGTGGGGCCCTCGTGACCATCAATCCATTTGTTGTATTGGATCTTTCCTTCTGGCATTTGAAGCGCTTTTTTTGACAAGGTGTCTGCCTCCCCATTTTCCTCCCTGTAAATGTGAGAAAAACTGATGCAGTTGAAAGAAAATTTTAATTCCCGAATCCGATCCAACCAAGCCATCAGTGAGGAGACTTGAATATTCCACCTATTATTCAACCAATCTATCACGATTTTTGAATCTCCCAGGACTTGTAGTTGATCAATGTCCAACCGGGTAGCCAAGATTAAAGATTCCCACACTCCCAGAAGCTCGGCCCGGCTGTTTGTGCCCGGTCCACAGTTTAGAGTCCACCTATAAAAAATATTTCCAGATTGATTTATAATTTCCCCATCCCCACTCAAGATCCCATTTTCTTGGGCTGCTCCATCAAACCAGGATACAAAATCCAAAGTTAAAGCATGTGTCTTTTTAAATATGAGACTCTTCCTTTTTTGAGGCCTCCTTCCAAAAGAGTTTTCCAGAAACCCTGAAAGTTTAAGAGCAACCCCCTGTATGGAGGGAGTGTGAGAATCAAATATGCATGAATTTTGTTCTAGGCAGATAAACCAACAGACCAGCGAGTGAAGGAAATTAAAATCTTTCTTCTGTTTCAACCAAGTGTCAAAACAATTATAAATAGATATGCCACGCCAGGATGAACTTAGACTGAAATTTGCAGTTAAAAACTGCCAAAGTTTTTGAGAAAAAGTGTAGTGAACAAACAAGTGTAACTCCAACTCAGAATCCATCGAACATAATGGGAAAATGCTAGGGCCATTCCAACGTCTTTTCTGGAGGTTTTCCCAAGATAAAATTTTAATCTCCACTACCAGCCAAGTGAACAGTTTGACTTTGTATGGAAGATCCCACGACCACAATTGTTTCCTCCATCCTACAATCTGGTGTGGCCATATTTTTTTTCTCAAAGTGTTATATACATTTTTAACAGTGAGCTTACCCGATTGGTCACCACCAGTCCAAAGTAGAATGTCGTCTCCAGGCTGAAGATGTATACCAGAAATAACCAGATTCTTACAAAAGGAAGACCACTCTAAAGCCAAGTTCCTCGATAGTCCCAAGTTAAAACTACTTATCCATTGATCTATTATGAACCCGGATGAAGACAAAGATATGGCTTGATAAAGGTAACATATATCTTTAAACTTTAAGTCCAATAGTAATTCTTGGGATAATAACAAGGAATCACCAATTCTCGGGATCTTGTATAATCCAATCAGTATCGAGTGCCCATTGCCCGGGTTCCAGCCTAGCCAGTGGGTGATGAGTGGAAGCGACTTCAACAATTTTTCCAAGTTTGAGAAGCCAGTGGTTGAATTACTGTAGTCGATCTAAGCTAGGTAACAACAGATACATAGGGAAGATACTTATCCTTAATCACCTTCTGCAATATACCATCTTTCATTAACACCCGCCATAAGGAATTCATGACCAAGGCTCAATTGAAATGGAAAATGTTCCTAAGGCCCCATCCTCCTACAGACTTTTTTTTGGAAATCAACTCCCAATTAACAATATGATAATGTTGTGAAGAGCCGCCACCCGACCAGAGAAAGTCAAAGATCAAAATCCGAATCTTAGAGAGCATATAAGTCAGAATTGCCACCAAGGCCATCTAGTACACAAAATGTGATTCTAAAACCGCCTTTACTAGAGTGCAACCGCTGCCAAGAGATAATCAGTGGTTGCACCAGTGTCTAATCTTGTTTTCAAATTTAGTAAGAAGCCATCTTTAGTCTTAAAATGTTGATCTCTCTGCTTTTATGAAATATCCCAGGTACATAAAACCTTCGGACAACTCAATGAAATTGATCGTAAAAGCATCCTTTAGCTTATCCAATGCCTCCCCTTGTATACCTGAATGGTGGAAAGTATTTGTCTAAATTTATTTTGAGCCCTAAAGCACACCAAAAAAGCTCCAGCAACGATTTAATCGCCAACCATTCCTTTAGAGATTCCTTTGACATGATAAGGATATCATCTACAAAGATTAGATGGAGGATTTTAATAACCCTTGATACTTTTACCCCCGACAAAACACCCTCACATTGAATTTTCTTCAGCAGGAGACTAATACTTTCCATAACTAAGATGAATAACAGAGGTGAGAACGGACATCCTTGCCTAAGACCGCGTTCACTATGGAAAAAAGTAGAAGTCTCACCATTTATCAGAACAACGAAAGAGGAGTTGACAACACAACTCATGATCCAGTTCATGGAAGTTAGAATGAATCCAATTTTGATAAGAATTAAGCAGACAATTTTGGGAATCACCCTCTTATGGGAATGGGGTATGTGAAATTTTGGGAACCACCCTTTTGTTTTGTTTTTTATATATTTATTTTATAGGTTTTTTTTTAATTTTGTTTTATATTTTGAGATTAAATTTTATTTTTTTATTTTTTAAATTGTGTTATTTTTTTATTTAAATGTTTACGTAGGTTTACTTCAATTTATTTATTTTTTAATGTAAATTTTAAAAGAAAATTTTAATTAATAAATAAATTTTCAGCAAACATTATTTTTCGATTTAAGAGTTAAGTTTGAGTTTTTTATATGCAATAGTATCAGTTGTTAAGGTCACAGTTTCAATTGATTCGTAATTTTAACTCCAAAAATAAAAATTAGTGTTGTTGGAAGCATCTCTTTTGGTGCAAAGGTTTTTGTTTGCAATGGTAATTGATTGTCAAGGGGGTTGATTCAAACGAGTTACAATTTTAACCACCCCCAAAAATGTGCTACTAATAGCGCCACTTTTTTATTCAAGGGTTGATTTTGGTGTTTTTTTACCCAAAAATATGAGTTTTTTGGGCCAAAGTTCTAACTTTGAGGCCACGGTTCTCGTTAAGTCAATAACTATGTTCAACTAGAAAATGGCAATCATGCAAAGAACTAAATTTGTAATTCTATTACACAAAGTTCACACTGCGCCAAATTGACCTAACTAGTATCTTGGAGTATTGTTTTCTAACATTGCAGGAAGGGAAATAGAGCCACTTAGGCCTTGGAATAGTCATTTTTCTTTGAATGTATTCAATGTTTTTTCACTTTTTTGACATAACCCTATGTTTGCATAGCCACAACCAATTATGTGGAAAACAAATACAATTTGCATGCTTCTAAATTCTTTGTTGTAAAAGTTCCAGATAGCATTGAGTCTCAATCATTGTTATATATCTAAGGGAAGCAATGTCCATGTTATGTTTGGTTCCCTCATGTGAGATATTTTTCCATAGAATAATAATGCCATGTTTGATATGTCAAAACTTTCATTCACTACAAAAAATGAATCTATTAAACATTAGTGTAGGAAACAAGTGCCCTTCAAAAGAAAACAAGTTCCCTAATGTCATTTCACTCCTCGACCTTAAATGTGGAAATTGAACTCATGTCAATTTCATAGTCTTGGGTTTTAGAAAATCTACTAACTAGAAAATTGGCATTCATGCAGAGCACCAAAATGTAATTTTTCTACACAATGTTCATGTTGCACCAAATTGACCTAACTAATATCTTGGAGTATTTTTTTCTAACATAGAAAGGCAAGAATCAGGGCCACTTACACCTTACGATCTTGAATTCTCTCCACACAATTTATTTGTTGCAAAGAAGAAAGAACAAAAAATAATCGCAGGAGATAGAAGGCAATAAATTAACATAATGAGCAAAATGGGTTATTCATTATCATTAAGAAGTATATAAGATCACACATATGTGGGTTGACTTACAATTCTCTTGGCCCCCTCTCTCTCTTGGCTTCACTTCCTTTTTCACATACACTTCCCTATATGGTGTGCACTCTCAAACCCTTGTCACCACTAAGATACTCAATTTCCAAAGATATCCTTGTCCCTTTGTATTCTTATTCTTCAAGTATTCAATCACTCTAATTCCACTCTACTTTCTTCAACAACCACTCTCCTTACTCTCGGTTAAATCCTCTCTTCAATTCCTTCTCCTCGAGTCTCTTCTCTCTATCTCGAAGCCAACCCTCTCACAAGAACCAAACCGCTTTCCTTTTGTTGCATTTCTTTATACTCTATACTCTTGATTCTTGGGCTTCCAACAATCCCAAATTCTTGATTACAATGATTTACTTTTATTTTTTCTCGACTCAACCTCACTACCATGGCATCACCTCTTTGGCTCCCTATGATTATATTTTCATCTCCCACCATGCACATAACTATTCTTCTTCTTGCATGCACATTTGCTCTATTCCTTCTGTTTATTTTGCATGCTAACATTCATCGTCCACCTCCATACTTCTCTCTCATTATGCACACTCACTAGACATCAGTGATCCTCTATGCTATGTCAAATGGGAATCTACATGCATAGCATCTTTTGCTTGCTCCATCATAGAATTACCTTTATGTAGTGTTTGATGTTATTTCTCTAAAATCTACATGATGTCAATATCTGATTTACCTCCCCACTTAACTAAATATTTTTTGTATTATGCACCTTGCATCTTGAATACATTTGATTCCCAAAACCTTATCCATATCTAGTTGTTCCTTTCTCAACATATGTTCCATTGAATATAGCTCAATGTTCTCTTTATCGTCATCCTCGACTTCATCTCAGTCATAACCTCCAAATCATAAAAATCATTCAAATTAAATATTGGAAATATGTCTTGCTCCTCTTGCAATTCTAGAGCATATGCATTATCCCCAAATATCCTAACAAACCCATTGGACACTTCCCCTCAAACCAAGGATGGTATGTAGGGTAAACCATTCAGTTGTAGTTATGGCAACCTAACCTTGCAAGGACATCAAGTGACGCCCACATTATTCATAGATGTGGCTAGCCAAAGGACTTGACCCCACAAACACCTACTTGTAATTCACATCACTCACCCACTCGAGCTAACCCGTCGGGTTATTTCTCACATTAAAATTATTATAAGTTCCCTTGGGGTAGCAACCCACTCAAATGCACTATCTTGAAACCACCATTTTGGATTTTTTGGAATATGCTCATTATTGTGCTAATGTTATGCTTCACACTACACTTTCTCAAATTATCGCGTGCATGTATCTCCCTTGTCTATTTAGTAAACACTTTGCATCTCAACAAGGAAATCAACCAACTCTATGATACCCTTCAAACTACATCCATACAAAAGGTGATAATCATATCCACCTATTCAATGTTTTATTATATGTAAGTTTTCCCTATAGTAGGAAATTATCCCACTGCTTCAGCCTCTTACCAACCAAACATGGCAAAGGATTTCCTAAAATTATATTCACAAGTTTCATATTTATCAATGTACGATGTGTTGAACTACACTACACATTGTGTGAAAACGCTTCTATAACATTCTCCAAAAAAGATAAAAAAAAAAAATTGTATCCATGTCTAAGATAATTATCATCGACAATTTGTGTCCTTGCAATCTCCTTGAAAATGATATTTTAAAAATTAATCATATCGTTGGTCTTCTACAGAGAAAAATATGTGCCATGTTAGAAATTGATCAACCACCACAAACATTGAGTTATGTCCTTGGAAATCCTAGGAAAAAATACATCAATATATATTCTCATGGTACCCTTGGTATATGAAATGGGGTATCCAAACCTGGATTATGATTCACTCCCATAGACATGGAAACTCAACATCTCTCACAATATTTTCCAACTTACTTTCTCAAGTTGGGTCAATAATATCTTTCTTCAAGAATAATTTAGGTCTTATCTCTCCCAAAGTGGCCTATTATTTCAATATTGTACAATTCTTTGATTAAATACTCGTGCAATGAACATTCAAAAATACACAACCTCTTTCCCTTAAATAGGTATACTCCTTGAAGGAAATAGTGAAACTCCATGTTTTTGACATGCACAACTAGATTTCTACATCACTCCACACTTTACATGAAATCCTTCTTCTATGCACACAACTCCTTTATTTACATAAATGCAAGTAACTCATTCTCCATTATATTCAACATCAATTCCATCCTACTCAACACATCAACGACCTCATTCTATTTCCCTATGTTATGCGTCATCAAGTGTAACTTTACATAAATGCTACCCATCTCTTATGCTTTGGATTCAACTTAACTTGCCTACTAATAAATTTGAAAATCTCAAAGCTTGATGCTATGTATAAAACACATATCCCTTCAAGAACAAGTAATGTCCTGAATATTTCAATGCTTGTGTAACAACATAAAATCCCAAATTGTACATAGAGTATCTATCCTCACCTCATTCAACGTCTAAGTGGAATATCCCTCCCGACTCAACATTTATATCCACTCCACTCACGTCACAATCCACCTTAAATACATAATCAAACTCTGACAACAACAACATTGTTCCCTCTTTGATCTTAGCCTTCAACATCTCAAAGCTTTTTGTGATCATATGCTCCATTGAATCCATCTTCATGCACTCTAGCATGGGTGCACAAATCCCATTTATTCCTCAAATAAACTTATCATACAATTTAACAATTCTACGGAAACTCCTTATCTCATGTGCATTACAAGACACTGGCCACTCTAGTATAGTTTTCATTTTCTCTTTATCTAGTCCCAACTCAATCATTGCCCAGAAATTACATATCCTAGATGCATTAACTCTTGTTTGAATAGCGCATGCATATGTTGGATATGTGTTGTATTATTTGCAAGTAACTTAGCCACATCTTGGAAAAGGTGTGGGGAGAGATGAGGAACCAGTTGGCCCCCAATCCTATTCTACCCTAAGAAACAAAACCAGTTTGTTTTGTGATTTTCCGACCAATGGCTTTCAACGCATTACAATTTTATCATAGTTAAAGGATTAGAGTTGTAATCTAATCCAAGTTGATGAATTGGGATCAATTGAAGTTTCATAATACCTAAATATTGCATTGTGAAAAATTAAGTTAGTAAAATGAGATACGAATGTGCAACTTTGAGTTTGGTTGGTTTCCTTGGTTAATCTCCAACATAAATCATGTGTATACTATGAGTGAATTTCACATTGATTGTTTCAAGGCTCTATAAGCATCTTCTTTCTTGAATAGGATTATCAAACTCTTGAACATATTCAAACTAATGCACAAATTTTCTTTGTTCAAGACTTCTAATGCCACTCTAATGTGTTGGAAATGTTCACCTCTACTACCATTGTAAATCAAAGTGTCATCAAAGTACATGACAACGAACTTACCTAGGAAATGTCTCAACATCTCAATGATCATCCTCATGAATATACTCGGTGTGTTAATCAAAACAATAGGCATGACCAACCATTCATATAACTCGTTCTTTGTTTTGAATTTTTTATCCCACCCATCTCCTTCTTGTATCATTATCTTGTGATAGACACTTTTCAAATTAATCTTGATGAAATACCTTAACTCACTCAAACTATCCAACAAGTCGTCCTTTCTTGGAAATGGGAACTTGTTCTTCACAATGATCATGTTCAATACTAGAGTTGGTGCACGTCCTCCCCCCTACCATCTTTCTTCAATGTCAATAAGGATAGTATTGCACATGGACCCTATTCTCTATGATCAATTCCCTTCATAGTGACTCCTCAACCTATAAATTCAACTATGAACTCTCCATTGAATTCATTGTTGATGATTGTAGCTATGTGAGGCATTCTCCAACTTACAAACCTGTGAGGTGTGGATCATTGTTGTTATGTGAAGTCTTTCTCCCATATTACAAACCTGAGAGAAATCCCCTAAGAAGGGTACATAGTTCTTGTCTGAGACAGAGCTGGGAACGTAGAGATGACCTCCTCCATTCAGAGAGTTGAGAAGAACTCCAGATGATTATCCAGTTGGAAAGGTAATTTGTTGAGTTAGGACGTGCATGTGGATGAGCACAAGGTGAACGTGTGCAATCCCAAAGTGTTGGGTGCATCATCATGAGAACATAAATGAATATGATGCATTAGCCTCCTCTGAGTAGTAGAGTTGACGAGAAGTCTCTAGATGATTCTCCTGTGTGAGGCAGTGGGAAAGAAGATCTGTAGAGTGGGCGTTCCTATGGACAAGAACAAGTGAACATGTGAAGATCTGGTTCTTTTGTGTAATGCAATGAATCAGAGCTATGACATCCCTATGGATGTGCCCCTAGTGGATGAGCACTAGTGGGTGTATCATATCCGTTGTTATATATTGTTCAAGAGTCAAACCTACTTGTAACCCTAATTGTTATGTAAAGGGTACAGGTCGGCCCCACCTTAATATGTTTAATAATAAATGTAAAAGATAATTAATATTAATAATAATAATAATAATAATATGTCTTAGAGAGATCGGCCATGTTGAGCCAATAGACACTTCAGTTGATAGGACAAGTCTAATATAAGTAAAGGGAAATTCCCCATTATGGAAATATATCTTTCTTGTGAGTTTGGAAATTCCAGCAAGTACACTTCTTTGGCAAAAGGTGTGCACCTCTCTTGGGCGCTAGAGTTATAGGGTTTGAGCACCCTCTTGTGTGCTAGATATTTCTTGGTGGTAAAGGTATTTCTATTGAATATTATAGCAAAGGATTTGGCTGGGTTTTCTTCCCTTGTTGAGAAGCGTTTCCCAGGATACATTTTGTGTTCTTGTGCATGGTGCTTCTTCTTGTGATCTTGGTTGCTGCAACATTTATGGTTATGGTTAATTGATAAAATTGAATGAACTTCATGATTAACCTAATTCTTATGAAAAATCAACATGGTATCATAGGATAGGTATTGAAAGAAGCCATTGCACAAGCATCTACCAAGTCTCATATTTTACCAGTCATCCTTCCTCTTCTGCAGAACCGTACGACCCTCCTAGGGTTTCTAGAAAATCCGTACCACCCTCTTCTCTTGGGTGTTTAGGACGCTTAAAACTTGGATGTTGGGGCTACTTTTGGCATATAAGAGTACGGCCTCTTACAACGCATATCCAAAATCTCTCAAAATGAAATTTCGAGAAATTTTTATTTTTGGCCCTAGGGTTTCTAGGGTGCCGAAATTTCCTGCAAAATATTAATTTTGGATTTTTGAAGAAATGTTTTCCTAAATCGGGAAGAATTTATGTGATACTATCAAATTTATTGTTGGCAGTCATAAGTCCAATATAATCCAACATTGCAAACTTAACCTAATCATTAGGTTCTCAAAATCCAGTGGGCAAGAATTTGAAGAAACCAATCAAATGAAGAACAAAACTTTGGTATAAGATAGGCTTGATGGAGAAAGCAACTTCAGCCCTTGGAAATCAAAGCTTCTAGTCACTCTTGAAGAATATGATCTATTGGATGTGACAACTAAAGTTCTACCAGCCACAACTACAGATATAGAGAAGAAGATAAGAAAGGAAGAAGATGTCAAAGCAAGAAAAATAAGCATCTGCTCAGTAAGAGATCACCTCTTACCCTATATTGAAAATCCGAAGACAACCTATGATATGTATGAAGTATTAAAAGGAATGTTTTAAAGTGACAACACTCTCAGAGCTCTTACCTTAAAGAGACAACTTCAAAGTATCAAGATGACAAAGGGTGACTCAGTTGCGCTATTCTTTATGAAGCTATCAGAGATTAAAGAACAACTAGAGACCATTGGGGAAATCATGTCTGATAGATAAATTGTCTTAACCACTCTCCAGAATCTTCCAAAATCATGGGAGCCTTTCATTCAAATTATCAGTGGAAGAGAAGCTCTACCAACCTTTGATTGACTATGGACAGATTGCACTCAAGAAGAACTTAGACTTAGAAACAAAGGAATGAAATATTCTTCAAAAGAAAATCATGCCCTTGCACTTCATACAAAGAAGGGAGGAAGATTCAAAAGAAATTTCAGACAAACATTTAAAAGTGAAAAGCCTTCATCCAATCCAGGTTATCAAAGAAGAGATGCTTCAGAAATTCAGTGCTTCAGATGTGACAATTATGGACACATTGCAAGAAACTGTCCAACCAAGAAGAAGGGAAGAAAATATGCTTCCACTACTGACATTGATCCAGATCCACCTCAAGTGAGTGAAGAAAAGAGAGAGGAGAAGTACTTTCTCTAAAAGGACATGGCTACAAACTAGGTAAATCATTTGATTTATAATTTTATAGTTGATTGCGTTTTTTTAAATAAATGAAGGATAGTATTCCTAGTACAAGAGCTCTCAAAGACTTGGACCATTATCCCTGGTACAAGATTCCAAACCATATTTTAATTTGTTCATTATACAAGAACAAGCATAAACGTTGTCCCTGTAAAGGAGAAAGTCTTTTAAAGATCCAGAAAATCTCATATGGAGATTAACAATAAGACTATTACTTTCTCCCCCTTCAACATTTCAGAGGGAGACAAACTTTATCTAGTTGTTCCAGCCGATATATTCAAAGATATTATAGTAAGGTCTAAAAGGCCTACCTAGACCCACTCTGCAAGAGGAAGAGAAACATACAAGCCTCTCAAGGCACATTTCGAAAAAGAAAAAGAGATTTTCAAGCTATCCTTCAGTCATGAGCCACTTCATTGATGTCGAGACTCCTTGTCTTAGACAAGCAACAAGAGAACTGATATGGAAAGATGCCATAACAAGAAAAATACCAATATATATTAAAGAATGATGCATAAGATATTATTCAAGGATCAGAAAGGGAAGTCTGTGGTAACTTCTAAATGGATCTATATGATCAAACATGCAACTGATGAAAGTTTCAAGCAATACAAAACGAGATCTATAGCCAGAGATTTCTCACAAACAGAGGGAGTTGTCTATAATGAGACACTTGATCCAGTGAACCTAATACACTTCCATCTGTAATATCATCCATGAGTTGGAAACTATATCAGATAGATAGATTCTTGTTGAGTTTGGATTTCAACAAGAGTGTTGCTGATCCAAACCTATATCATTACAGTATGGTGACGAGAGCCTGATTTTGATAACTTATTCAGAAATCCTTGTTGTTGGATAGAATTAATCCTTGACTTCTAAATTCAATATGAAAAATCTAAGTACGTTGCACAACTTCTTGGGACAAGAAGTATGACAAAAAACTGATGAGATTTTCCTGAGTCAATGAAAATATACGGTGGGAACATTAAAGAAGTTTAGTATGACAGAATGCAAATCCATCGTGATGGATCGAAAGAAGAAGATTGACAACGATTCAGACAAGACTGATCAACAATTGTTTGGATCACTGATGTATCTGGTTAACACCAAACTTGATTCATGTCATACAATGAATGGGCTTAGTCATTTCATGATTCATTTCATTTGTTGAAATATTGTAACTGCAAAGAGTATTCTAATTATTATTGATGTATTATTCATTAGATCAATCCCCTTTTGCAGATTGATCATGTCGGGTATTGTAAATGACCAAATCCCCTTTTGTGGATTGGTCAAACCCTAATTTTAATAGGAAGAATAATAAGTCGGCCCCAGAATATATTAAAGGTGGTTATAACCACCCAGAATAAGAAGTCGGCCCTGCCAATGAAAAGACACCTCCATCCACATGTGCCAAATTGTATAAATAAAGAGGCTAGCGCCTCATTTTGACACACACTCACTTGTTCATCAGAGCACAAGTTCAGAGCTTCAGTTGGAGAAGAAAGAAGAGAGAGAGAGGCACATTCTTGGGAGAGGAATTTCTATATTTGTTTGAGTTATCTCTTGGCATTGTATTGGCTATCTATATTAAGGAATTTTTTGCTGGATTTTCTCCCCCATGAGGGTTTCCCAAGATAAATGATGTGTCTTTTGTGATTGTGTATTTCTCAGTGATCCTATCTATGCTATGGTTATCTAGTGAAATGAAAAAAAACCTAATAATAGATTAAACCTTAACATGGTTTCAGAGGTAAGCTGAAGAGAGAATCTCTCACAAGAGAAAGTGAAAAACGTCATTGTTGTCGTACATGCAAATTAGGGCTTTTATTGAAGAAGTATTTCAGTCCCAAAACCATCTAGAAAAGTGTGCCCTTCCTCAAGGATCACTTTGGAATCCTCAGTGCAACTTTTATGTGGCTAGATCTCCCGGAAAGTGAAACACTAGTTTTCTCAAAGTACCAGAAGTACCAGAAAACCGGAGTACCAGAAGTACCAGAGTACCAGAAGTACCAAAAAACTAGAAGCACCAGTCCATAAATACGTTGATTAATTTTGAAGGGGTAAAAGTTGGATTTTATGAAATCTAACCACACCAGGCTACTCACCTCAGCCAAGCGCACCTCCTGGTAATTTCAAAATTTAATTCTGAGCATTTTCATTTTTGGTCATTTTCCTAGCTCCAGGTAAAAGATGTCCACAAACACTAAGCTTGTAGACAAGCTAGAAGGTGTGGAAAACTTATGTACCTAGAAGTATAGGATTGGACTCATTCTTGAAGAGAATGACCTAGAAAGATTTGTCAAAGAAGAAGTACCAAAACCCGTCGATGCTGCAGAGAAAGAAAAGTACCAAAATGACACAATTAGGGCTAAGAGAATCATTGAAGATTCTATCAAAGATCATTGTTGGCCCTTGACCAATTTTTGAGGATTCTTGGTCATGTTTGACCTAATTTTGGGACTTCGACCGGCTATCAAAGGTGGAGCGCAAGACGAAGCGGAGATCACGGTATTTTTGCCCCTTTTAGGGCCCTTTTTGGGATTCAGGATTATGTAATGGGTATGGGATGTCGGACCATGGGTTTACCCATGTTTAGGCCTATTTTGTAATGTATAAATAAGTAGCTAAGCGATGTAATTAGGGGGGAGGAGAGATCTAGTAGGCCAATGTGCTAAGTGCTAGAGTTGGATCTATGTGATCAAGAGTTGTAATTGCGTTGTGCATACTGTGTGAGGCTTGCAAGGCTAGGGAAAGTAACTGTAAGAGACTGTGTGAGGGCTTGGTGTTGTACCCTAGCTAGAAGAAGGAGGATCTGGTGGAGTGTCCGCAGATCTCCTATATTATGTGGAGTAGATCTTGGATTCTATGTTCCTGTAAGAAGCTTGATCAAAGATAATAAAGAAGAGAAGAGTTGGTGGACGTAGCCCCAGGGTGGGGGTGAACCACGTACATGTTGTGTTGTTATGCTTTGTGCGATGTATTGATGTGTTTATGTGTTTACTTGCATAGTGATTTAATATAGATGAATGATAGATAAATCTGTTGATTCTTAGTGCTTAATAATATGGATGGATGTTAGATCTCACTTGTGTACACATGCTTAGTGGTTAAGTACCTTAGATCTAAATGAATACTGTGATACCTTTTAATTAGGGTTTAAATGCGTTGTAACTAACACTGGATATTGATGAATGTTAACTATTGAGTGCTCTATTAAGTGTTAGAATCACAGTTCTGTGTCCCAACTAAGGTTGCAGACATCTGAGTCCTGCAACCACCCCTGCCTCTACCTCAGGTGAGACTTCATCTGCTTCGCAGGTGTTGCCGAAAGGGTCGATAGTTAGGGTTTTGTTAGTGTGTTGTTGTAGCGTTGAACCATGGGTCTGCCCTTGTGCCAACAAATGGTTCCATTGCCGGGACCTGAAACTATGATTGTTGGAAACTGAGGAAAAAGAATCTTTGTGCAAAGATCCAACCTGAAATTGTGAAATCTCTATGCGTAGATCTGTCGCTCTAGTGCGCAATATTCTACTCGATCTGTGAAGATCTGTGCTAAGAAAAGAGGTAAGATCTTAACGCTGTGTGCTCTGATAGAGGTAAGAATAGTGAAAATTTTTAGATTTGGAAGCTTTGTGCTCAGCTGAAGATAAGATTAGTGGAATTTTTTGTTTCTAAAGTATGAATCTAGGTATGTTTGATAAGATTTGTCCTATCTTGAAAACTAGGTCATTGATAGAAGAAATAAGACTTGATATAAGTATATATGATAAGAATAATGAAAGATATGTTATACCTATGCATAGAGAGAATGTTTGGGCTAAAAAATGGATGCAGGATCCTAGAAATAATTTTTTGCAGGTTAGCTACCATGATCCTAGTGTGTAGTACAGGAAAGGGTGGGGATCATTTAAGAGAAAGAGGGGATTAACCCTTTGTTACAGTTGTAGAAGATCGGGACATCTGACTAAGGAATGCCCTCATAGAATACCTAGTTGCCTCTGTTGCAAATCTATGGACCATGAAGTATTGGATTGATCTAGAATGATTGCTAAGGTTGAAAGGATGAATATGAGACAAGAAGACCAGGAGAAAGGTCAAGAAACTGAAACCATGACATAACCTCAGAAAGAATTAGAAAAATTATTGTTACAGATGAAAGAAACCCTGAATGACCACCGACATATCAACTTATTAGAGATCTTCAAAGAAAAATAGTGCATTGAAACAAGAATAGGAGACTTCGACATTGACTGTGTTCTAGATAAGGAAACACAGGTAAATATCATGACAGAAAAAACTTGGGAACTTTTAGGGGATCCTGTTATGATTCCTTCATTGGGAGGAATAGGATTATTCAGAGGAAAGTTGATAACCGTATGTGGAAGACTTACCCAGATATCTATGAGTGCTCATGGAACTTCGACGGAGGAAGAATTTGAAGTTGTTAAATTTATCGAGAACAACACTCCATTTTCTATGTTACTAAGAAAACCTTGGATTAGAACAAAAGAAGAAGAAGTATTAGAACAAAAGAAGAAGTATTAGAACAAAAGAAGCAAGAGTTGAAAGATTTCATGACTAGAAGGATCGCACACTTGATTGAAGAACAGGAGAACCGAGCAAAGATATTTAAAACCAAAGACTTGGATGTCGAAATGGGAAGAACATTAGAAGACCCACAAAAGACTGAAGTACCTATCCCAGATACAGAAGAATTATTACCCCTGATTTCTAGGAAAGAATCTCACCAACACGAAGTTACTCTGCCAGAAGAAGATAAGAATCAGAATGAAAAAAGGAATACCAAGACGAAGCTCACTTGAAAGAAGGCCCGAAAACTAAGTAAGAAGAGAACTAAGATCGAAAAGTTACAGAAGGTTCCAGAGGGAACTTCGAAGAAGGAAAATTTGCAAAATTGGAACTTCATCGGGATATCCACATGGCACTTCACCATGGAAAAGAAATATAGTCTTTGGAAACAGTATAACCATTAGATCGACGGCCCAAATGGGTAGAAAGGAATTTATGGACAGAAATTTCACCACCAGACCGTTGGGACCGCACCATAATGGACAGGACTGAGTTAATGAAGGCTTCTCACCCGTTGCAAGAGATCTGTTGCCAAGTTATCTATTTATCCAGTCACACCACGCAACGAGAACACTTTTTCCAACCGTGACTATCTGAGCCTACATAATAGTTGATTTCGCATAGTGATCATTGTGCTATTTCCATCCATCCTGTTGCATTGAGGAGTTATTCTTTGAACCCGAGATATTCAACCACGAGCGTGTATGTCCAAAGAACTTAGCGCACTCGAAGAGTCTGTGAAGGAAGTAATCATCAACCTCATGAATGAGAGAGTCATGTCTGAAAGAGTGATGTATGTGGTTGTACAAGCGTCATCGACAAGAGGAGTGCAAGCCTCTCCATCGACTGCTCGCGGAGCCGAATCATCCCGACCATCAGTGGAAAAGAGAACCAGACACAGAGATGACCTAGCCAATGCAAATTTTATCCCAACCATATTGCCCGATTACATCCTGCCTCTCGCCGGCATGGTGAGTCGAGATAGTGTGCCAAGAGATTTCGAGTACACCATGGTTACTGCGTACCTCTTGAAGGGGATGCACATAGTTTGTGCGCAGCAGGACACGATCACTGCATTGAAGTTCAGTGACTTCAACCTTGGATATCGCAAGAACTATAGTATGCTCGCCCCATATAAATACCTGACCAAGACGAAGGGGAAGAACTCAAAGATAATCCCCCAACCATGCACGATGAACCTCGTGCAGTCCACCTTGTTAAATGTAATGAAAATCCCACACTTCAGAAGGCACCAGGAAGTCAATGCTTGTATCAAGATACTCCTTCCATGTTACCATGGTGGCTACTTATGGCTAGACCACCATATCATAGTAGATCTGACATTGATCCATAGGATCATAGGATTAAGTATGCAAGGACCCGACCCGCAGGAGTTCTATCCAGGAAAAGCCACAGATCGCGCACTAGCATAGAAGATCAAGGATACATACGACGATGTTGAAAAGGGGATGCAAGGCTACAAGGTATCCTCCATCCAGAATGGCACAATGCGCCTATCCTGCCAGCTAATAACCGGAAAGTTAGTAAGGAAGAACAGACCTACGCAGGTCACAGGCTTTGTCGTTGACCTCGCAGGGAAGTGTGTGGAAGGTCTACAGATGAACTGGGTGAAGTACTTAGTTAATCAGCTGGAACTAGACTATCGCGAAGCACAGGATCAGGACTACGAATTTCACTTTAGCTGACTTCTGATTCTCGTCGCTTTTTTTGACTAGGAGATGCCGAAAGGTGCGACCTTTCTGGATATTGAACCATTTGAGTTGGTTGCTGCAGTCGAGTGATATGAACAAACAGTGGCAGTTGAATGTTGTTTTTCACACATATTATCTTCAGCTGAAGAGAGCCATCGAATATGAACCTTGCATGACTCTGAGCACCCTACAGAGGTTCTGACCCCTGATGAATTTCTGCACAGATCGGCACTTCATCTACCTTACAGCGCTAGTCGATGAACATAAGGAGTAGCTTCAGTCATACTACAAACTCACGAAAGAGGACCTTAAGGAGATCACTAAGGACTGGTCAGAAGACCTCCTTATTCCGGCAAACCCTACAAAGATGTCTGACTTTGATAGCCCAAAGACCACGCACAAATAACATGATACACCTGAACCCAATAGAACGAAGAAGACCGAAGAGGTCCAAGATTTAAGTAGTGCCTCAAGAAAGACTGCTTCAGTATCACCTGACTGAGGGGGTGATGGCGAAGTAGAAGAAATAAATGGAAAAGGGGATTAATAGAAGCAAGGTTAAGTAACACCGCCCAGAGACGAGGTTGATCCCCTGAAGAAGAGGAAGGTTTCTCCTCCGAAACCTTCTTCCTGGAAGAAATCGAAAGCCACTGTGACCAAGATGAAGACTGTGCTCACTATCGATGATTTTGACTTCATCGTAGCAACCCTAAATGATGCTTCGCTGGAAATCGTGGAAAAACAAGAAGCTAAGCAGGAGGAAATGTATGAAAGAGTTAAGGTCAAATTACGAGGGGTACAACAGGCCCTTCATTCTAGCCGTGCAGTGTCCATTACACCCTTGCCATGAGGAGAACCAGAGTTGGGAGATGAGCCAGCCCAACTCCGTCGACTAGCTGATGCGGTCGAAGCTCACCTTCATCGCGCTCAAGAAGAAACAGAACAAGCCATCCAGGCCTTGAAGCAAGTGTAAGGCATAATCATAGAACAACATAGAGTTGAAAAATAGGAGAAGGTTGCTCTCCAGGCAAATTTTGAAGAAGAGAAAGAACAAATCCAACAAGAAAAAGAACAGTTTCTTACATAGCAACTTGAAGTGAAATAAGCAGTCAACAGAGAACTCCACTATGTGACAGGATTAGAACCACAGGTAGAAGACTGAGTCACACACCAAGTAGAGCAGCTCGCAGAAGCTATCCATCAACTACAACAACGAATAACAGACTTAGAGCTCTGCACCATACCCGACACCCCGCAGGATATAAGGGATCAAAGAGAAGCAACTTCTAGAAGCGTAGTTGAAATAATAAAATTCTTTGTCGTGGAATGAAAGCAACTGAGTGATCGCAGTGCCCAAAAGTATGAGCGACTCACTGAGAATCCAGAATTGAAGGCACTAGACTCACAACTACAGGAAGCAAAGCAGCAAGAAGAGACAATACAGGTGCAGTTGAATCCCCTGTCAGTGTGGAAAGAATGAAGCGATCCCAAGAGTAGTGCATTGCCCAGCAGTAGGTCCACACTATTCAAAGCAGAGTTATGGAAGTAACTTAGAGGCTCCAACCTGTACAGGATGAGGCTTACCAACTGTTCATAGAGATCGAAGGTCGAGGAGCGGAACTAGAGCAAGTCGTCACTGCAGCTGAACAACGCCTAGAGGGACTTGTCAACGAAGCAGTCATACAAGAGTTCGATGAATAGGAGGCTATGGCACAACAACAAGTCAAAGAAGCTTGATCCAAGCTCGCGGATTTTGAAGCAGAACTAGTTAATCAGAGTGACTCGGGAAGAGTCACAGGTGAGTGTTGGGGGCTTGTTGGCCCTTGACCAAGTTTTGCGGATTCTTGGTCATGTTTGACCTAATTTTGGGACTTCGACAAGTTGTCAAAGGTGGAGTGCAAGACGAAGAGGATATCACGGGATGTCGTCCCCTTTTAGGGCCCTTTTTGGGATTCAGGATTATGTAATGGGTATGGAATGTCAGCCCATGGGTTTACCCATGTTTAGGCCTATTTTGTAATGTATAAATAAGTAGCTAAGTGATGTAATTAGGGGGGAGGAGACCTAGTAGGACAATGTTCTAAGTGTTAGAGTTGGATCTATGTGATCAAGAGTTGTAAGTGCTTTGTGCATATTGTGTGAGGCTTGCAAGGCTAGTGGAAGTAACTGTAAGAGACAGTGTGAGGGCTTGGTGTTGTACCCTAGCTAGAAGAAGGAGGATCTGGCGGAGTGCACACAGATCTCCTATCTTCTGCGGAGTAGAACTTGGGTGTTATGTACCTGTAAGAAGCTTGATCAAAGATAATAAAGAAAAGAAGAGTTGGTGGACGTAGCCCCAGGGTGGGGGTGAACCACGTACATGTTGTGTTACTATGCTTTGTGTGATGTATTGATGTGTTTATGTGTTTACTTTCTTAGTGATTTAATATAGATGAATGATAGATAGATCTTTTGATGCTTGGTGCTCAATAATATGGATGGATGTTAGATCTGACTTATGTACACATGCTAGTGCTTAAGTACCTTAGATCTGAATGAATATTGTGATACTCTGTAATTAGGGTTTAACTGCATTGTAACTAAGACTGGATATTGATGAATGTTAACTATTGAGTGGTATGTTAAGTGTTAGAATCACAGATCTATGTCCCAGCTAAGGTTGCAGACATTTGAGTCCTACAACCACCCCTGCCTCTACCTCGGGTGAGACTTCATCTGCTTCGCAGGTGTTGTCGAAAGGGCCGGTAGTTAGGGTTTTGTTGGTGCATTGTTGTAGCATTGAACCCTGGGTTTGTGCCTGTGCCAACAACCACTTGATTCCTCAATTGTCTTCAAATAAGACTCCAAAATAAATGTTTTATGCCCTAACCAGATTATATGAAGGAAAGAACATAAATTGGAAGATGAATCTAATAACTCAACTCAAGAATACAAGGATGCAAAAAGGAGAATCGATCCAGGAATATTTCTCCAGAATATCAAAATTCAAAGAACAGCTAGAAGCAATTGGAGATACCATAGACGAAGATGAACTCATAATGATGGCCCTTAATGGTCTCACAAGACCTTGGGATCCATTCATCCAAACTATTTGTGCTAGAACGGAGAAACCAAAATTTGATAGTCTTTGAGAAGAATGTATTCAAGAAAAAACAAGAGTAGCTAACCGAGAAGCTTTACTATCAAGAGATGAATATCAAGCCCTAGCTACTCACACTAAAGGAGGAAGAAATAAGTCTTAATTCTAGAAAGAAACCCATAAAGAGTCTCACCCCCAACACAAATTCATACATAAAGAATCTCAACCTAAGAGGTTCCAGAAGAAAGGAAAAAGAAAAGAAAGAGACTTCTCATCTTGCCAATGCTACCATTGTGAAAAGATGGGACATATTGCAAGACATTGTCCAGCTAGACAAGAAGAATACAAGAGGAAAAATAAGAGGCACCATGGCCATGCACTTGAAGATGAAGATCCACTCGCAAAGATGATACGAGAACGCATTGAAGAATATGTCTTAATCGCAACCCTCTCAGGATCAATATCACCTGGAGAGGACACTTGGCTCGTTGATAGTGGTGCTTCAAAGCACATGACAAGTCAAAGAGATAGTCTCTCTTGCTTTTCAGAAAATAAGTTTTCTCAGAAAGTTACACTTGGAGATGATTACCAATACCCTATCAAGGTAGTGGGAGAATCAAACTACAAGCTTAATTCAGGGACTGCAATGAAGATGAAGGACGTACTCTATGTACCAGGTTTGACAAAGAACCTACTCTCCATATCAGCTTTAGAAAAGATAGGCTTCAGAATTTCCTTTATAGATGGAGAATTTCTTATGTGGGCTAAGGGTAAAACCATGAAAGAAGCAATCGTCATTGGAAAAGAAGGTGGCTTGTATAAGATAAAGGGTCACTCAGAAGCAGCCATGACCCATGCCATTAAGAATCCATGTGAAATTTGGCATAGAATATCAGCACACATCAACTACAATGCATTACCATATGTATGCAAGGCAGTGACAGGTCTACCAAAACTCAAGGTTGACCATGAAGGTGTGTGCAATGGGTGTGCAAAAGGGAAGAACATCAAGAACCCTTTTTCCGAAGAGAGACAGTAAAGCAGAAGGAGTCTTAGAAATCATTCACTCATATGTGTGTGTCCCAATGCCATCATCCTCCATCAGTGGGTATGTATACTATGTATCTTTTATTGATGATTATTCTCGTAAGACCTGGGTTTACTTTTTGAAATCAAAAGATGAAGTGTTCAATAAATTCAAGGAATTCAAAGCCTTGATAGAAAATCTTTCTGAAAGAAAGATCAAGATACTCAGGTCAAATAATGGAGGAGAATACACCTCAAAAGTGTTTGTAAACTATTGCAAATATGTCGGGATTAAGAGGGAGCTCACCACTCCTTACAATCCTCAACAAAACGGTGTGGCGGAAAGAAAGAACAGAACTTTAATGGAAGCGGTGAAGAACATGATCCATGATCAAGATCTTCCAATTTGCTTATGGGCAGAAGCAGCAAAAACAACAGTATATGTACAAAACCATTTATCCCATAGTGTACTTGGGTTCACGACCCCTGAAGAGATGTTCTCTAGAAAGAAGCCAGAAGTGAGCCATCTCAAAATATTTGGCTGTCCATTATTTGTACATATTCTAAAAGAGAAAAGAAACAAGTTGGACCCTTCAGGAAAGAAGGGAATATTTGTGGGATACTATGAGGTCTCCAAGGCCTTCAGGGTTTATATACCAGGTCACCATCACATTGAGATCAGCAGGGATGTGACCTTTGATGAAGATGCACCACTCAATAAATCAAGAATATTGCAGCTTGAAGAAGTATATGAAGAGGAACATGCAGCTCCCATAGTTGCAGAATCAGTGAGGGAGGTTCCCAAAGTTGCAAAACCAGTGAGGGAACTCATAGCTTCCCCTAATGAGGAAACTCTAGAAGATCATGACATAGTAGAATTTCAAGAACCTCCTCAGATGACGATCTCCCATAAGAGAAAGCCTACTTGGACTAGGGAGCTTATTCAAGATGGAGATAAGTATGGTGTTCCCGAAGGAACCACGAGACAGGTGAAGAGACCTAAGCCATTCTCCAGTTATATGGATTTGATGTGTGATATCCTAGAGAAGGAGCCTACCTGCTTTGAAGAATCCATTCAGAATAAAGAATGGGAAGATGCCATGACAGAAGAATACCAATCCATAATAAAGAATGATGTATGGGAAATAGTTCCCAGACTGAAGAGCAAGGATGTGGTATCTTCCAAATGGATTTTCAAAATAAAACATGTTGTTGATGGAAGTATTGAGAAGTATAAAGCAAGGTTTGTCGCTCATGAATTTTCTCAAAAGGAAGGCATTGACTATGAAGAGACATTCTCTCTTATAGCCAGATACACTTTGATCAGAACCATCATAGCCCTTGCAGCTAAGATGAAGTGGAAGTTACACCAGATGGACATAAAGACAACTTTCTTAAATGGTGTCATTGAAGAAGAAGTGTATATAGAACAACCTCAAGGATTTGAAGTTGAATATAGAAAGACTCATGTCTACAAGTTGAAAAAGGCTTTGTCCGGGTTGAAGCAAGCTCCTAGAGCTTGGTATGGAAGGATAGACAGTTTTCTGATGAGCTTGGGCTTTACCAAGAGTAAAGTTGATTCTAACCTCTACTTCAAGGTTATGAATGATGAGACGATAATATTTTTGTTGTATGTGGATGACTTATTCTTAACTGGAGAAGAAAATCTCATCACCAAATGTAAAATAAGCTCGTTGCAGAATTTGAGATGAAATACCTTAGCCTAATGCATTATTTATTAGGTCTCGAGGTATGGCAGAGCCCAGAGAGAATCTTCCTTAACCAAGGGAAGTATGCAGTTGAAATCCTAAAGAGATTTGATATGTTGGAATGCAAGTCCATGAATACACCCATGGAAATGAAGCTGAAGCTTATGGTCAACACTTCGTCAGAATTGATTGATGCCACGTTGTATAGATAGATCATTGGATCATTGATGTATCTGACGAACACTAGACTAGATATTTGTTTTGTCATGAACACCTTGAGTCAGTTTCTAGTAGAACCCAGACATGTTCACCTAGTTGTTGCAAAACATGTGATGAGGTACCTTAAGGGTACATTAGATTGTGGTCTCATCTATGATGGAGATCATGACTTCAGACTGAGTGGGTACACTGATTCATATTGGGTTGGAAGTGTCTCTGACAAGAAGAGCACTTCAGGATGCTTTTTTAGTTTGGGATCAGCCATGATCTCATGGCAGAGTGGGAAGCAATCAAGAATTGCTCTCAGTATAGTGGAAGAAGAATACATTGTTGAGTGTTCTTCCAGTTGTGAAGCCATATGGCTTCATAAGTTGTTGACTGGTCTATTCGACCTAGAGATGGAAGCAACCACGATCCTATGTGATAACTAGAGTTGTATAAATATGACAGAGAACCCTGTGTTCCATGAAAAGTCAAAACACATAGAGATCTGATATCATTACATATGTGGCATGGTGCAGAGAGGAGCCATAAAGCTCCAATATGTTAGCACGGATGAAGAGGTTGTTGATGTGTTGACCAAACCTCTATCTCGTGTAAATTTTGAGCGCTTTCGAGATAAGCTTGGTATAGTCCGAAAGGACCTCCCTCGAAAGGGGGAGTAGTGTTGTGTTGAGTTGCCAGCCTAGTGTTGTGATGCCAGCCTTGTGTTGATGACATTCCAGCTTAATTGTTGTGTTGAGATTCTAGCTTGATTCTTGTGTGGTTTTTCCAGCTTAATTATTGTGTTGTGATTCCAGCTTAATTGTTGTGTTGAGATTTCAGCTTAATTGTTGTGTGGTATTTCCATCTTAATTGTTGTGTTGAGATTCCAGCTTAATTGTTGTGTGGTGTTTCCAACTCAATTGTTGTGTTGAGATTCCATATTAATTGTTGTGTGGTGTTTCCAGCTCAATTGTTGTGTTGAGATTCCAGCTTAATTGTTGTATGGTGTTTCCAGCTTAATTGTTGTGTCGTGATTCCATCTTAATTGTTGTGTGGTGTTTCCAGCTTAATTGTTGTGATGATGTGCCAACCTCATGTTGTGATGATGATGTATTAGTTTCATACTAATCAATGTTGATGCAGATGATGATATCATTCCAGCTCTCCATTGTGAATGACGATGTGGATGATGAGAAAAAATTTCGATGATTTATAGATACGCCAGTCAGTGTTCCAAGATGTTGTTGATGATGTTGTCCTCTCTCTCGCCTGATGTTTTTGTAGAATACCCTTCTTGTTAAGGGGGAGTGTTGAAATATTGTAACTGCAAAGAGTATTCTAATTATTATTGATGTATTATTCATTAGATCAATCCCCTTTTGTGGATTGATCATGTCGGGTATTGTAAATGACCAAATCCCCTTTTGTGGATTGGTCAAACCCTAATTGTAATAGGTAGAATAAGAATTCGGCCCCATAATATATTAAAGGTGGTTATAACCACCCAGAATAAGAAGTCGGCCCTGCCAGTGAAAAGACACCTCCATCCACACGTGTCGGATTGCATAAATAAAGAGGCTAGTGCCTCATTTGGACACACACTCACTTGTTCATCAGAGCACAAGTTCGGAGTTGCAGTTGGAGAAGAAAGAAGAGAGAGAGAGGCACATTATTGGGAGAGAACTTTCTATATTTGTTTGAGTTATCTCTTGGCATTGTATTGGCTATCTATATTAAGGAAGTTTTTTCTGGGTTTTCTCCCCCGTGAGGGTTTCCCAGGATAAATGATGTGTCTCTTGTGATTGTGTATTTCTCAATGATCCTATCTATGCTATGGTTATCTAGTGAAATGAAAAGAAACCTAATAATAGCTTAAACCTTAACATGATCCACAGTTGTTTGGATCATTGATGTGTCTGGTTAACACTGGACTTGATTCATGCCATACAGTGAATGGGCTTAGTCATTTCATGGGTCAACCGAGACAGACTCACTAGATGACAACAAAACATGTATATACAAGGCACAATTGGATATGGCCTGAGATATGCATCCAGTATGAACTTGAGTTTGCAGGACATGACAATTCAGATTGGGCAGAAAGTACAGTGGACCGAAATATCACATACGTTTGATGTTCTACCATGAAGTTTTCCATGGTTTCTTGTTGCAGCAAGAAACAAAACTATGTGGCCTTGAGTACCACAGAGGAAGAGTATGTAGCAGTGAATGTGTGAAGCAATATATCTTCACAAACTTCTAACAGATATACTTGACCACGAGATGGATCCTATGATGATAACCAAGAGCCGTGTATAAAGTTCCTTAAAGAACCCAATGTTTCCTAATGGATTAAAACACGATGAGATATCCTTATGTCAAAGATATGATGCAAAGACAAATTGTATACTTGCAGTACCTTCCTACACCTGAGAATACTGCAGACATTTATACCAAATAAACTTGGTGAAGAATGCCTTCCTAGTTGAGAGGGAGTATTGATGACTCCAGACAAAAAAAAAAAAAATTAGAGTACATCTGTATGAGACTTGGCATGATGAAGAATACCTCCATGGTTGAGAGGGAGTGTTGATGATTGCATTTATGTGAGATATTCTCCAGCTTACAAACCTGTGATGTGTGGATCATTGTTGCTATGTGAATTCTTTCTCTCAGCTTACAAACCTGAGAGAAATCCCCTAAGAAGGGCATGTGGTTCCTGCCTGAGATAGAGATGGGAACATAGAGATGACCTCCTCCATTCAGAGATTTGAGAATAAATCTAGATGATTATCCAGTGGGAAAGGTGATCTATTGAGTTAGGACATGTCTATGGCTGAGCACAAGGTGAACGTGTGAAATCCCAAAGTGTTGGGTGCATCATCATGAGAACATAAATGAAGATGATGCATTAGCCTCCTCTGAGAAGTAGAGTTGATGAGAAGACTCCAGATGATTCTCCTATGTGAGGCAGTGGGAAAGAATATCTGTAGAGTGGATATGCATGTGGACGAGCACAGGTGAGAGTGTGAAGATTTGGTTCTTCTGTGTAATGCAGTGAATCAAAGCTATGACATCCCTATGGATGTGCCCCTAGTGGATGAGCACTAGTGGGTGTATCAGATCCTTTGATATATATTTTTCAAGAGTCATACCTACCTGTAACCCTAATTTTTATGTAAAGTGTACAGGTCGGCCCCACCTTAATATGTTTAATAATAAATGTAAAAGATAATTAATATTAATATTAATATTAATTATTATAATAATAATAATAACATGTCTTAGAGATGTCGGCCATGTTGAGCTAATAGACACTTCAGTTGATAGGACAGGTCTAATATAAGTAAAGGGAAATTCCCCATTGTGGAAATATATCTTTCTTGTGAGCTTGGAAATTTCAGCAAGTACACTTCTTTGGCAAAAAGGGTGCAGCTCTCTTGGGTGCTAGAGTTCTAGGGTTTGAGCACCCTCTTGTGTGCTAGGTCTTTCTTGGTGGTAAAGGTATTTCTCTTGAAGATTATAGCAAAGGATTTGGTTGGGTTTTCTTCCCTTGTTGAGAATGGTTTCCCAGGATACATTTTGTGTTCTTGTGCATGGTGCTTCTTCTTGTGATCTTGGTTGTTGCAGCATTTATGGTTATGGTTAAATGATAAAAATGAATGAACTTCATGCTTAAACTAATTCTAATGAAAAATCAACATTCATCATGGGTATTAATTGATTAGGAAACATAAAAAAATATATCTCATGTGTGATCTTCCTCCTCAATGGAAGTTCATCTAGCAAATCTTCCTTCACAATGTCTAGAAATGCATCCAACAACCTTTGTACTCATTCAAATATCTCTTTTTATCATGTGAATCTCTCTTCTATCATGTTGTTATTTTGTCACCTTCTTCAAGACCACTGCATAACACTCCTTTTTCTCCTTAACTATTACATTGAAAACATTTTCACAAATACAAACAACACTTGTCTAGCATCTTCTTTCTTCATGGGCAATGACTAGAATTTTATCTCATCCTTAATGATGGTATAAATATTCTTCCTCCCATCATGAATTGCACAAGAAAAAAATTGTTATGGTCTCCCCAATAATGAGTGATATGCATCCATAGGGGTCACAATATCTCATATATGTTCTCACCAATGTTAAAGACACTTTTCATTTATCACTTACAATTATTTCATAACCTATATAGAACCAAAGTAATTTATAAGGTAAGGGATGTGTTTGTTGCACCAATCCCAATTTCTCTACCATTTCATCGGCCACCATATTTTCAGTGCTACGAGAATCAATCAAAACTTTACAAAACTTACATCCCAATTTGCATTTAGTTTCAAAGATATTTTTCTCGAACACTACCTTCTTCTAGTATTTGTTGTTGCATTGGTGCAATATTTCATTTGTGTATCATCATTTTCTCTCATATTCTTATCATTGTTGAGATGCATTATATCCAATATATATCCTTGAGCTCGCTGATTTTTAACCTTATTTCCTTGTGTGCCATCCCTCTATGGGAATTCAAACAATGTGTGCCTTCATCCCCATGTGTTGCATTGAATCTTCCTTCTATATTCGCCAAAATTTCAACCTTTAGCTCGATATCCAACTTGATTCTTGCTTATACATTTCCCTAATGTATGAACTTCATCTGATTTTTCAACCCTATATTCACATGACTCCTCTATACATTTCCTTGACCCTCTATTGTTTCTACAACAACAACCTCTTCATCTACTAACATTCCTTCTACTATCTTTGTGTGCTAAATTTTCTTCTACCCTCAAAGCTAACTAATAAGTTTCCTCAACTACACTTATTTTGTGTATGTTTGTTTCATCTCCAATTGAAAACATGATTCCATTCACATATATATGATTTTTCAACCTTCTCTTTAGATAAATCCTCTATGTATTGTATTGATTCTCTACTTTTTTTACCATGGTGACCTATTCCCCTACCAACATTCCTTGTACAATTTATGTGCTAACTTTTCCTATGCTCTAAAAGTTAACTCATACATTTCCTTAATTGTATTTATCTTATTTAGGTTCAACTCATCCTTAATTCCAAACTTCAGTCCATTCACATAGTTTTTCCCCATCCTTATCAAAAATTCAATAAAATTTCTTTGTATACATTAGCACGCCTTGGTTTGAAAAGAACTTATTTGTACTCCACTAGTAAAAAATTCCTTCTCAACTTGAACATCTCACTCCAAGTCCTTATCCTAGTGAACTTGCTTGTGCTATGCAAAATCCCACCAAGGAGAATGACCCCTCTCAACCTA
>ML854646.1:17111-28787 GCA_009831015.1 Picea engelmannii | reverse complement strand
CCCTTAGCCAAGACTCCATATACGCAATCAAAACCAAATATTTTATCCCATCAGGGCATATAGACTGGTTCAACAACCCTATCATTACCCCCAACACTTTTGAAGAAGGCAACATGGCCAACATTTCCCCCACTTTCAAAATCGATATTTCCATGAAACCTAGAATCGTAGAAGAAATCATAATTGGCGCCACATGATCTCCTGAAGAAATAGGAATACCAGGAAATTTTTGCATGGTCATACACCGAGATGCCCGACCTTGATCCTTCTATTTTTGAACATCGTATAGACACATGGCCTGATATCACGCCTATGCGACAAAATAAACACCCACTACACCCATCCAAAGAAGCGACCATCAAAGTCGAAATTGACAAATTACGCACTGTAGGGTTCATATACCCAATCGCATATACGTCATGGGTATCCAACCCCATCCATGTTGTTAGCACAATATTGGTTTATGCCTCATCTTTTCATAATTTCTTCATTATTAATTTTGGCAAATGAATATAATGGGGGAAAATTAAATTCATATTGGTTTATGTCCAATCTCCAAGTTCAAGCATTAATCGACATCTCAAGACAACACTAGCCAAAGACACAAGCATTAAAAACACTCTCAAAAGGTTCCAAGAATCAAAAGAACCCATGTATTTATGCTACCTAATCGCATGCAGACACACAGGTGAGCGCTACCTAAATTTGCTACCTAAACTCTGGCAGAAAACAAATTGTGCAGAGTTATTTTACCAGTTTTGAGTCATTAACTTGAAACTTGGATTATGAACAAATGGGAAGACAATTTTGAAACCTGGAGGAGGTTTCTGTTCATCACATACCAAATAACCAAAAACTCTCTTAGTTTTTCAAAATTTTCTATGGTCAGATATTTATTTGACATAGAAATGGTGCTACAGAACATGCTGCTTAAACTCTATTTTAAGACTATTGAACTGGCATTTTTGACCAGTTGACTTCTAGGAGGATTTCAAGGTGAAATAAGATGAATTTTAAAATCAAAAGGAGGCTATTTTAAATCACATACCCATGAACATTAACCTCTGTCATTTTTCACACAGGTGTCATTTATTGGGATATTCGAAAGAATCTTTGAGCCCTATGTTTTCCGTTTTCGTGTTTTCCTGTTCGAGACATATTTTAGTGACACCTATTTCGGCCAGCTAGAGATGAATTTAACAAAACTGAGAGCGTTTTTTATTCATAAAAATATAATATACAGAAAACATTCTCATATTTTACTCAACTACTGTATTTTGAGAATTACAAGTGGCATTTGGAAGCCTAGTTTTCAGAATTTCGCCTCTTGAAAAGAGAAGGAAATCAGTTAAAACATGTCATTATTTGTTTGTAACTGTTTCTGTTTTGGGAAAGGGGTTGGAGTTTGAATTGGTGAGCTGGAAAGGACCTATGGCGGTATATATTTCATGGTACAAGAGTAGAGTGGGGTTGGAATGGTTGAGCTGAGGCTCCCAGTTGTAATGTTTTGATCAAATTACTGTGAATTGGCTATGTACTGGATTTAAGACATTTTGGTTAGTAGAAATTAGCTCCTCTTTCATCTTATTTGCTTCTAATGCTAAATTTTCATTCTTTGAATGATTCACATGAATGGTTTTGGTTTGTATTAGGATGGATGTTTGATCGTTATATTATCATGATGTTTATTTAGCTTCCTTCGTTCTAAACTCAAGAAGATCTTGTGTTAAGAATCTTTCTTCCTTAGACTTTCTATAGACCTGATGTTTACATCATCCCCTACATTTCTCTCATTGAAGTCTTCCCTCTATTCATACTCACTCCCAATTATCGATTGAAGTCAGCAAAGACCTTGATTGCTGGTGCATGCTAGCCCTATTTTCTAAGTTGGAACATTATTATTTTGAAGTCTTGTCCATTTGACTTGTTAAAAACACATTTACATTTACAAATCTTTTGATGTTACCAATATCACTTGATTATAGTCTAGGGTTACTTTTGGAGTGATAACATAAATGGTGCCATTTTCGGGAACAAATTTGAGCATATTGAAGAGTTCCCGGGAGGAATGAAATATATCTAGCTCTTGATGGTAGACAAGAGAGGGATATATAAAGTTGACTGTAATCATCTACCCGGTGACTCCACAATCAAAGACTCCAATGGGGATGATCCTTTTGACAAAAATATGACCAAGTATCATTTCATTAGTCTTTTACATGAACTTTTGCTATTCTTTATCAATTCTTTCATGCTTTTCCCTTCACATGTCGAGAGGATTATTTTTTGTTTTGTCTATTCCTATGATCATCAACCTACCTTCATATATCCAACCATAGAAGAGGAAATCTTGCAGCCTTATGTTGTTGATGTTGATCCTATATCCTCATTACAACATGTTCCTAAAAATGAGTTATCCATTCCAATTCCTCCTGAATCAGAGCATTCTTGTAACCTTGAGGAAAGTTTGTCACATACTTGTGTTGTTGAGGTTGATCCCGTGTCCTTGCCTCAACCTATTTATAAAGATGAGATTTGCATTCAAATCCCTCCTGAACTTGATCACCCTTGTAACATTGAAGAGATTGAAACTTTTTCAAATCCTTTAGAGGTATCATCACCTTCTTATATTACTATTGAACCTTTCTATCAGTTGATTACATCTCATAGTCAACCCACTACTGTTCAAAGTAGGATCCAAGATAATTTTTTTAAACCTTTAAGGCTACCACATTACCTTCATCCTTATCCTCTTAATTTTCTTGAGTATCTTCCCTGGTTCCCTGGAGGGGATCATGTTATAGCTGAGAGGCAATTGGAATCCTTTGAGAATTTGATTGATTAGTTTGAGATAGTGCATGATGATTTTAACATGATGTTATTCTCCAATTCATTATTTGGAGATGCTGCTATATGGTTTAGGAGTTTTAGGGCCGATTCCATTGGTTCATGGATCAAGCTATCCGATATTTTTCTAAAGCATTGGGGAAATAATAAGTCTTTTGACCTATACCTGACTGAGTTTCATGATTTGAGGAGAGGAGAGGAAGAAACTATGTTTGTCTTCAACCAAAGATTTTATAATATTTATCATAACATGTCATCAGAGATCTGATATTCTGAGGCTATTGCCATGGTATACTATGTAAGGGCTCAACATTATGAGCTTGTCCTTCTCTTGAGAGAAAGAAAATATTCATCCTTAGCATGCTTATTTGAAGATGCCAGAGAATTTGAGGAGAATATTCGTCCTAGCAGGAGGATCCAAGATCAATTTTTCTCTGAAAATCTGCATGCATATGAGCAAGCAAGTTGTCAGTGCATTTCAGATTTTGAGAAAGAAGACAATGAGTATGAAGAAGATCCAGAAAAACGTCAATAATATGAGTATGAGTCAGATTTGAAATCAGATTCTTCAGTATCTTCAGATTTTCCAATGGACAGGTATGCATGTCAAGTTGATGATCAATTTTCAAACATTTGTGAGCATGAAGTAACTGATGATCATATTGATAATTGCATATTTCTTGTTGTTCATTATCAATATGATTTAAACCCTACCTTATCATCATTTGTTGATCATTATTTTGAAGAAAAAATTGTTAATATTGATGATCAAAATCTTATCACAAGAAAACTAGAGGGTTATTAGTTTTCAAACAAAGAGGTGATCATGGATAAGCAGTTGATTTATGTGAATCAATATGTTTCTAATTTTGGTTTCAAGGATCCAGTTGCAGTCTTATTGGATTAATACATTTTAGATCACCCGAAAGATTCAAATTTCATTTACTCATCAACACTTCCGGGTGAGTATGGTTTTATGAATGATTATCTATCACTGGTGATATGTTTCTCTTATTATCTATTGATCATTAATAGAAACAAGACTATTTCAGTTTTGAAATTACTTGAATGGATATTATGGAAGTCTTCCTTTACCGGATCAGGGTGCAAATCTGGTTAGAGTAGAGTATTGTAGTAAATAAGATCATTGCCCGAGCATTTCTTTTTCCTTCAGTTTGTGGAAATAACAGTCAGTTTGTGTGAATAAAGGCAAGCCTTGAGAATTTTTTAGAGAATGGTTGAATGTTGACTCCATAGCCCAATGGAATATACACAATACAAAATTGTGAATGCTTGCAGAGTAAGTTGCATAGGTTAAAGGTTGGGAGCAGACCTAGGATAAGGCACTGAAACTACAAGAGTTCTTAGAGCCTCATAGGGAGGACTCTATCCCCAATGGAGCCTATGTTAGAACAATATTGGTTTATGCCTCAACTTTGCATAAGTCCTTCATTATTCATTTTGGAAAATGAATATAATGGGGGGAAATTAAATTCATATTGGGTTATGTCCAATCTCCAATTTCAAGCATTAATCGACATCTCAAGACAACACTAGCCAAAGACACAAGCATTTCCAACACTCTTACAAGGTTCCAAGCATCAAAATCACTCATGGATTTATGCTACCTAATCACATGAAAAGCATAGGTCATGGCCCGTTGGAAATTCACACCAGTGTTCTTGAGGCCAAAAGGCATGAAATGATATGCAAAAGTACCCCATAGAAATGATATGCAAAAGTACCCCATATGGATTGACAATAACCTCTCTCATGAAATGATATAAAATCTCACGAAATGATATGAAAAAATCCAAAGGAGGTTATTGTAAATCACATACCCAAGAACATTAACCTCTTTCATTTTTCACATAGGTGTCAAGGACTGGGAGATTCGAAAGAATATTTGAGCCCTATGTTTTCAGTTTTCGTGTTTTCCTGTTTGAGACATGTTTTTGTGACACCCGTCACAGCCCGTTGGATATGAATTTAACAAAATGGATAGTGGTTTTTCTTCATAATGATCTTATATAAAAAACCCATTCTCATATCTTACACAGTTGTTGTAGTTTGAGAATTACAAGTGGAATTTTGAAGCCTAGTTTTTAGAATTTCGCCTCCTAAAAAGCAGGAAATCAATTAAAACGTATCATTCTTTGTTTGTAACTATTTGTATTTTGGGAAGGGGGTTGGAGTTAAAATTGGTGAGATGGAAAGGACCTATGGTTCTATATTTTTCATGGTACAAGAGTAGAGTGGGTTTGGAATGGTTGAGCTGAGGCTCCTAGTTGTAATGTTTTGATCAAATTCATGTGAACTGGTTATGTACTGGATTTAACAAATTTTGGTTAATAGAAATCAACTCCTCTTTCAACTTATTTTCTTATGGTGATAAATGTTCATTATTTGAATTATTCACAGGAATGGTTGTGGTTGATATTATTATGTATGTTTGATCGTTATATTATCATGATGTTTATTTAGCTTCCTTAGTTTATGAACTCGAGAATATCTTGTGTTAAGAATATTTCTTCCTTAGAGTTTTTGTAGACCTGATGTTTACATCAGCCCCTACATTTCTCTCATTGAATTCTTCCCTCTATTCATACTCACTCCCAATTACTGATTGAATTTATCCAAGACCTTGATTGTTGGTGCATGCTAGCCCTTTTTTCTGAGTTGGAACATTATTATTTTGAAGTCTTGTCCATTTGACCTGTTAAAAAATCATTTACATTTAAAAATATTTTGATGTTACCAAGATCACCTAAATATATTCTAGGGTGAATTTTGGAGTGATAACACCTGTCAACAAAAAACATGGCACTATTCACGTCTACACTGACTTTCGTGATCTATGTCCCAAAGACAATTTCCCAATGCCTTTTATCGACCAAATTATCAATGATTGTGCCGGCCACGAGGCTTTGTCCTTCATGGATGGATTCTATGGCTACAATCAAATTCAAATTCACCCAACCGACCAGTACAAAACTGCATTCACTACCCCATGGGGTAATTTTTCATATCATTTCATGCCTTTTGGCCTTGAGAACACTCGTGTGACTTTCCAACGAGCCATGACCTACGTTTTTCATGATCTTACTTGCATCATCCTCGCCTACTTAGATGACCTCACCACTCAATCTAAGAAACACACTCAACATATAGATGACTTATGAGTCTTCTTTCAAAGGTGTCATTAGTACAATATTCGTTTGAACCCCCTCAAGTGTGTATTCTTCATCACCACTGGACGCCTCCTTGGGTTCATCATTTCCGAACACGACATCACTGTAGACTCCCTCAAAGTACAAGCCATCACAGAAATTCCACCACCTCAAAATTTATGCCAGCTGCAGAGCTTACAAGCCAAAGATAACTTTTTATGCCACTTTGTCCCCAATTATGCCACTCGCGCACATGGTTTCCTTCACTTGTTACGTCATGATATCCCATTTAGATGGGATGAACATACCCAAACCGATTTTTATGATTTAAAAGTGGCTCTCTCCAATTCTCCTTTGATTAGTCCACCTGAATATGATCATGACTACATCCTCTACTTATCGGCCTCAGTCATCTCAGTAGCAGGAGTTCTTGCCCATCTAGGGGATGATGGATGCAAGCATGTAATTTACTATATTGGTAAAAACCTTTCCAAGCCACCCCTGAAGTACAATCACAAAGAGAAACTTTCCCTTGTAGTTGTCTTCGCAGTCCAAAAACTGTACCACTATATTTTTCTTCGTACCACCAAAGTCATAGAAGATTACAACCCCATGCAATAATTTCTCATTCACTAGTAAATTAATGGTAAATTTTTTTGATGAATTTTCATCCTTTAGGAGTACGACCTAGAGTTTTCAACACCCAAGAGAAAGAAATCCCTCATCTTCGCCGAACTCATTACGACATTTCCCTCAGATACTACCAGTTCACCTGTCAATGTGGACTTCCTCGATGAACACCTCTTCTATATCCCCTCAGATGACCCCTGGTAAGTTGATCTCCTCATCTACCTTAGCACACAAAAATTTGGAACCCACCTCTCCCAGGCTAATCGTCGACGTATTCTCCATCAAGCCCCTTGATATATCCTTATCAATGACATCTTATATTGATGAGGGGTCGACACAGTACTCCATCGATGTTTGAACATCGACAAAGCTGACAGAATTCTAAATGATTTCCACAACGACGCTTGCGGTGGTCATCTCACAGGGATGTTCACCTCCCAGAAAATCATTCAAGAGAGATGCTTCTGGACCAAATTTTTTCATGACTATATCCATGCTATGAAATAGAATGACAAATGACAGCTTTATGCCCACAAAGAACAAGCACCACCCACTCTTCTACACCTAGTCATCACTGTTGGCCCCTTTTGCAAATGGGGCATTGACTTCATGACTTGCAACCCTCCATCCAAAAATGGACACAAGTACATTATCGTGGCAGTCGATTACTTCACCAAGTGGGACGAAGCCATTCCCACCTTCAACAACACCACTGACACCGCAACACATTTTTTCTTTAATGACATCATTTCCCGCTTTAGAGTACCATTACAAATGGTCTCTGATCATGGCAAACACTTTGAGAATGATCTCTTCATCAAAATTTCCTCAAAGTTAGGCTTCTCTAATGAATTCACCTCTTCCTACTACCCTCAGTCCAATAGACAAGTAGAGGAAGTCAACAATATCCTTAAAACCATGTTGCAGCGTACTGTTAACAAACATAAGACCAACTGAAATCATATGTTGTTTTCAGTGCTATGGGATTATCGCATGACTATTAAAACTACCATTGTTTTTAAACCATTCCATCTCGTCCATGGGGTAAAATCCACTCTCCCCATAGAGTGCTAAATTCCCACTTTATGCACTTCCATCGAGATTTTACTTGACAGTGCTCTAATGGAGCAACACTTGCTAAACTTAGATTCACTGGATGAAGACCATCAATCTTCATTATAGAACAATGAGGTAGAAAAAAATGGTCCAAGGCCACCTTTGACCACCATGTCAACCTTTGCTCATTTAACAAAGGAGACCTCATCCTTGCCTATGACATCGCTCATGCCCTTAGCCATGACAAATATGAGTCCTTATGGCATGGAATTTATATCAACCAACACTACCTCACTAAAGGCGCCTACATCCTGGCCTCCCCCAAAGGCCATCCTCTCAATGCACCCATCAACGAGTTGCACTTAAAAACATTTTACGCCTAGGCGTAGCCACTCTACACTAGGATTTTTCCTTTTGTACACATTTTTAGATTTTTTAGTCTTATTCCCCCCCCCATGCCTTATGGTTGATCTTCCATTTGTGTTATTGAAATATGACTCCCCCATAAACCTACCACATTGGTTACATGGACGAGGCTAGCCGATGGACACAGAATCTCACTTTAGCCGCTTGGGCCCTCTATTCCCCCTCACATGAACTGCTCCACTCCAATGACATATGTTTGGGCTCAAAAACCAACAACCAGGCAGAATACACAACCTTCATTGGCCTCCTTGATGAGGCTAGTCACCGCCATAATCGTCACCTTAACATCTTACTAGATTCCCAGCTCATTGTCATGTAGCTGAACAATGTGTACCGTGGCTGTGATCCCTACCTCTTCCTCAAATACCTGCAAGTTAGACTTTTATCTCCACATTTTGATTCAATCACATTTACACATATTCCATGAAAATTCAATCAAATAGCAGATAATATGGCTAATCTAGTGTTAGATTGGCATTTATCACATCAAAACACCATTACACATACATAAATGATCAAAAGTCTATCACAACATATAGATTAGAAATCATAAAAAATCACCACAAAACATCATCACATGTGAACATCAGAAATCCCAAAAATGTATCTCCATATATATATATCTCGATCACTGTGCCATCAATGTTTTAAAAAAGTAGTATAACATGTACATCACCCATAGGCAAGTTAACCCCCTCATCCCTATAGGTACAAAATAGGTGTCACATCACCCTATACAAAATGGGCTCATAGGCCTATATAAATAAAAACATATATACACATCAAAAGCACTCATGGTGCCTCTAGAGCACCACCACCTAGAGATCTCTTTGGAGAAGGTGCCCCACCAGTCGACAGTCCTCTAGGTTCTTGGGGCAGCCACCCAGTCATCATCCCCCTCACTACAAATGCTCTATAGATCAGGGTCTACAACTATGTCGAGAGCCCCATAAACTAGTCCAAGACTCCCTCGTCCTGGATCTACGTCCACATGCCCTCAGGCACTCCCTGAAACACCACCTCTGATCAATGGTGAAAGTCATCTAACACTTCACTAAAATCTGTCGGAGGAGGATGTGAAGGCCCTGAACCAGGGTCATCATATCAGTGCCTCCTACCAGCTCTATGACCATTAGCTGGCCTCGCACCAACCTCATCCCTCCAACATCTCTCCCCTGCCCGCGACTCTCCCCATGGTGGTCTCTCAGGCCCCTGACGAGCTGACACTCTGACCAACTCTAACTCTGGTCCATGTGGCTCCACATTTGTGTTGTGGGTGGGAAATCCCTCCTACGCACTAGCACTAAGGGTTTTATCATGCATGAAGAAATTACCTAAAGATTCTTACTTTTTACCATCATCCCATGCCTAAATCCCCATTACTCATATGTAAATACAAGGCTCAAGAGATTAAGTTGACATACCTTATTTTTCGTGTTTGGTGTCGATCCCTTTTTGTGCTTGGTCATTCTTTGACTGCAAATCTCCTCCCAATGCTGACCTGCATTCACTAAATACAAACAAAGAACTCCACATGCATTTGATCTATGAACTAATGGGTTAGAGATTTAATCAATCATACAATCAATATTCCAATAATGACAATCTCATATGGCGAGACGAGAAAAGAAATTATTTTATTAACTTCACAACGATACCTTATAATGAAAAAATCAACTACTGCTCCTCGATCCTGGTCCTGGGCTCTTCTTCCACTGTCTTCCAACTGCTTTTCTCTATACTTCTCTTTGCACAAGGATGGCTAAAGGTTGGGACAAAGGGAGTGCTTAATCACGTATAGTTTCTTTACTATGATTCTCCTCCTTCCAAATGGGACCCCTAACCCTTCCTTTATAGGCTAGAAGAAGCTAGGTATTTGGTCGAGTGACCGGCCATGCATGGCCGAAAGGTTTAGTTAACTTACCCAAAGCTGTGTGTTCCATCAACAAATTTCATTTTTCTGTTCTTTTGTAGGTACACGCGGGTTGTCTTGGGTCAGCTAGCGTGTTCACATGTGCAGTAATGGAGCAACATGCGTGGGCCTTTATAAAAGGGGTTTTTAGGAAGAGTTGTTCAACAGTGTTTTGGCAAAGAAGGAATCTGATATGGCCTAATGCTAGGTAAGGATGTCTGGTGCAAATTAGGGTTATAAAAATCTACACACACAAAAAATAAATGATAGCATAAACATCCATCCATACATAAAACATATGCTATACTATCCAAAACACAAAACATCAAATACATCAACATACCTCAGTGGTCCCAAACCTCTCCAGGAGGAAAGACCATGTCAGGATCCTGAAGATAGTCCATCCCACCATATGGGTATCACAGGATGATTCGTGGAATATGATGCCACACACATGCTATCTCAATTGTAAAGTAATAGCCGCCCTCCCCACAACCATGTCAAACCAATATCAATGCCCACCACATCAATCATGTCTCCCGCGCACCAGGTGCATATAAAAGAACTCTCACGCACAACATAGGCACCCTCTCCAAGAACCAGGCCACCAAAATCAACCCAAAGGAAAAATCCCCTGAGTCCACAACTTGACACCTGTTGAGCTACCTCATCATCTTGGCATGTAGCATCAATCCCTAGGAAAATTTCTCTCCACCCAATGCACTCTGCATGATCCTCAGTAGACCACCACTAATCCACTGAGTATCTAGGGATCCATAGACCCTCACAATCATCGTTGCAATGCAACGATGCACAAAGGTGTCCATTGCCCCAATTCACACCACCGATCCTGACATAAAGTCCTCCCTAGAATAATATGTCTGTGCCAAGTCAGCCCACTGCCCATGACATGGAAATAGAGGATCAACAGGTAGAGCGCTTCCCAAAAATAGGTGATTAGGGGATCAAAATTTGCTCATTTTTTAAAGTGCTCGGATTGAGACGAAAACAGTGCCATTGTGTCCGTCTCGTTTTCCTGATTCCGACGGTATATTTATTTTCACAAATGGAGTCCGTATGGAGGAGATATCGCGATTTGACCGCCAAGTCAAACAGGGAAAAATTTGGGATGCTGACTGTACCTGCCCGTATAGTCTGTACGGCCACATGGAGGGCCGTACCATCTTGCTGACGTGGCGATTGGTGGTTGGTTGTTCATTGACGAATCATGTGATGACACGTGTCCGGTTGAAGATGAATAAGAAGGAGACACGTGGCCCAATTCATGGGCGCCACGTGTCCCCATTTGGTTGGTTTATTATGGTATGCAAAATATATTGGAGGTCGTGAGGTTCGACCCCCGGACCTCCCCCCATTGTAAAGTCTTAACACACATGCGCTAGCCAACTGTCCGTCACATGTTTCTTGTTTAAAAGGTGGGAAAGTATGTATTTAAGTTTGATGGTTTTGTTATATTGAAAGGGGGGCGGGACGGGGCTTAGCCCCGACCCATATGTTATACCATATATATAAACCATATATTATAAACCATGTAATAAAACGCGCGCGGTGGTAATACATTGTTTATATTGCAATGTATTTTAATACATTGCGTTGGATATAACATTATATTAT
>ML854646.1:0-11754 GCA_009831015.1 Picea engelmannii | reverse complement strand
GGCCAAGTGGATTGAGGTTGGAAGGGTGAGGGAACTATACCCTCATCTTCACATAGACTGAGATAGTCTTTTGGTGGTCCAAAAGCTTCCTAATGGGGAGGTGTGATCAGGGGATCAAAATTTGCTCATTTTTTAAAGTGCTCGGATTGAGACGAAAACAGTGCCATTGCGTCCATCTCGTTTTCCTGATTCCGGCGGTATATTTATTTTCGCGAATGGAGTCCGTATGGAGGAGATATCGCGATTTGACTGCCAAGTCAAATAGGGAAAAATTTGGGATGCTGACTGTACCTGTCCGTACAGTCTGTACGGCCACATGGAGGGCCGTACCATCTTGCTGACGCGGCAGTATGATGACGTGGCGATTGGTGGTTGGTTGTTCATTGACGAATCGTGTGATGACATGTGTCCGGTTGAAGATGAATAAGAAGGAGACACGTGGCCCAATTCATGGGCGCCACATGTCCGCATTTGGTTGGTTTATTATGGTATGCAAAATATATTGGAGGTCGCGAGGTTTGACCCCCGGACCTCCCCCCATTGTAAAGTCTTAACACACATGCGCTAGCCAACTGTCCGTCACATGTTTCTTGTTTAAAAGGCGGGAAAGTATGTATTTAAGTTTGATGGTTGTGTTATATTGAAAGGGGGGCGGGTCGGGGCTTAGCCCCGACCCATATGTTATACCATATATATATACCATATATTATAAACCATGTAATAAAACGCGCGCGGTGGTAATACATTGTTTATATTGCAATGTATTTTAATACATTGCGTTGGATATAACATTATATTATATATGTTACATTTGTTATATAACGAATGTGCGCGCGGTTGGTTATTTGCGCGGGGTTTTGAACCCACGACTCGTATGTTGAGAGTTAGCGCGCGGTTTGATCCGTTTGCACCATTTTCGAACGGTCCAACTACTGTTATGTTGAGCCTATGGTTGCGTGGGTAATATGACCAAGTGTCGAGGCGGTTAAGGGCTGGAGGCGCCCTAACCGTTCTACGGTTTGGACCGGTGCGTGGTTGCGTACGGGTCTTGGTTTTTCCGCTTAAATGAGCGTGTGTGCCAGGTTTGGAGGACAAGGGTGCAGATTGTAGAACCAGAGACAGCGAAGAAGAAGGGGAGACTTCAAGGAGGCTATCTTCTTCATTTTTCGACTGTTTCAGGTGCCGTCAGAGCCTAGACAGGGGTTTTGGGATGCTGTGGAGCCATTGAAGTAGTTAGTTTGTCATTTTGAGCACTGTAAGACATATTTTTGAGAACTTTTAGAAATTTAATAATAATGATCCATTGGAAGCTGGACCAGGAGATGTAGCCCGGAGTGGGGTGAACTCCTTTATCAAGTTGTTGTGTTAATGTCTGATGTTCAATGATTTTTTATGTTGTCTATGTGTATCTTTACATAAGTAATCCTTTATTATGTGTTGCAAATTGATCCGGTTTCTTTAAAAACACATAACAATTTCACTTGCAATATTTATTCAAGTTTCAAGTCTTCTTCAATTTTAGATCAATAGGAGCCCAGTCAAGAAATACACATCCTCCGTCCCAAAGAATGTGAGTTGTTTCCCCCGCACAATGAAGCACTGCATATTAGTGCTCCACATTGATATACAAAACTACAACAACCACTCATGTTCCCACAAAAGTGAGCATTCGAATAACTTTAGCAATCCATAGAGTGCCAAAGGTCCCTGCACACCTGGCTCCTCATCCCTCATCGCCTCCCTGAGGCGTGCCCAGTCCCTCTCCCTCCAGTGGACTAGCATCCCTAATTGGTGACCTGCATCCACATAAAAAATACTTGATCAAACATCACAAACCAAAAAAACATCAAATCTCAAAAAATATAAGTTTTTACACCCCCTCAACTTTGCCTCATGTGCACGGTTTTTTCCCCCACAGGTGTGCATATGTGTGCACTTGTTCATTACACAGTTGCACATCAATGCACAATAGTCAAAGACACAGGCACACATTCATGTGCCTCTAGTACACACACATGCACACATTCATATGTGCCTGTTCGATACACAGTTGCGCACACATTTGCAGCTGTCAGAGAAATAGTCATGCATGAGTGCACAACTATACTTTGAACAAGCGCGCATCCAACACTTGCCTATTTTCCTCATTCAGGCGCCCCTATGTGCGACTGTCTTAATTATAGCCATGCACCCAAGTGTAGGAATATTTTGATCGCTCGTGCACTGGGGGCCCCACCCTCACAAAAACTCTCAGTATGACCATCCGTACGTCCCCGACCAAAACAATACATTCTAACTACTATGCAGGAGGATTAGACCACTAACCTAGCTCTCGCTAATCCTGGATCATCTGGCTCAATCTCTTGGAATCTCCAAATCTCCTCTCAAACCTTTCATCAACTCACTATGACAACAGGTACAAATGAGGGGGCATTATGGGCCCTACAACTATATATAGTCCCTTTTGCCAAACTTTCGAACTCAATTACAGGATCTTAGAGCATCTTTTTTCCAATCCATATTCAGCCATAGCATTAGGATCCCACCACCCACACAACTACATTCTCTGGGTCACCATCCATCCTCAACCCTAGGGAAGAATTTTTCTCACATCACGCCCAAGTACACATGCTACTCATTTTCAAAATTATCGAATAATTGTTATATGTTATCTATCTTCATATATTGTTGACGTCGGGTATTCAATTTTTATGTGTTCAGGAACTTTGTCATCACTCATCACCGTAGCCCCTTCATGTATATGATCGACAATGGCATGTAATCATTCCCTCTGAATATCAATTTCATCTCCCAGTCACACCCTCTGACATTCTCCAGTAGGAACCTCCCAACTAGCTCTGCAGTACTATCACCTTTTCTTCATTTCAAAGTAATGTCATCTAGTAGCATTCTCCCCCACATGAATTGTCCCATTCATATTCCCCCCTGACACTTTGACACTCATGCTTCTTTCACCCCCTAGGGATGGGAGTCTCAATAAGTCATTCACATGTTCTAGAATAAGCCACATACTTCTTCTCCACATTATGCTAGCCTTCCCAATGGAATCCCATGACATCTCATCATGGTTTCACTTTGACTGCACCCCCGTAGTATCATTAAACTTCCATTTCATCCACAATCAGTTTTACCATATGAAAATTTGCCTCCATTCATTTCCATCATATAGAAACCCACCCATGGGGTCCTCACCCTCCACCAGTTCTTCCTCCAAAATTGCACCCTCACAGGCCAAGCCACCTTGCACTGGGGCACCCATTTCTGTATCTGCACGTTTATCCCACCTGATTCTTTATTTATTTGGTAATTGTACAAAAATTTATTTCCAACATTTACATATTTTTTGTTGTCTCCTTTAGCAACCTTCCTTTCCCAGCAAAGAAACCCCTGTCGCCCTTGGTTGGGGCATCCTGTTACATTTTACTCTTATTGACATTGTACATAAACCCTGAGTCTCCCACAGTCCAAGTACCACCGATCTCTGATTTTTTCCACCTTTGGCACAATTTAAACCCATGTCTACTCATCCCCCTGACACTAGATCTCATTTCATGTTTTTTGCCACTCATACCTTACACATATCCCCAACCAAGGGAAGTATGAGTCTCATCACATCTTGACTTCATCCATGTTCCTCATTAGTTCCGGATCTCATCCTGTGGATTTCTAGAAGCCCTTTTCTTCTCAGAGTCATGTCTCCCTTTCTGTCGACATCAACACAGTTTCCAAAAGGGTGACAGTGTCTTGACTCTCATTACCTTTACAATGAGACATCTCAGATGAAACAAAGAGAACCATCATTGATATCTCTTGTCATTGACCTCCATAACATTCGACTTCAACACACTCTCATGTTACGATGTGTCTTACTTTTCGACATTTCACTTGTTTTCTACTAGACAAAGACCTATGAAATTTGTTGGGCCATCAATGATCGTGAGCCATCAACACCATTTACAAGTGTCATCAACTCTTTTCAAAGTATGTTCACCATCCGAATTGTCATCTTCCACTATAAAACCTCTCCAAAGGGCACTGTAGTTATCTACATCAACATACAACTTCAGTTATTGTCTCACACATTTTGAGTTACATAACATGAACATGGTGCATGCCCGCCTCATTTGTATACAATTTTTATTTTTTCACACCTAGAGAAAGGTTTGGGTCCCATAGGTTCCCCTCTCCCTCCAATGGGTCTCTCTTGCAATTTCTCTCAAACACTCTTCCTTACAATGGTACTCTCAGTAGAAGAAACATTGATGTATTTTGACTATACATATGCTCCCAACCTCACACATCAGGGGGCATATGTTATCACTGAAATTTCGTCCACAAATGGTTACAAAAATCCAACACCTCCAAAAACACCTACTAGTTCATTCATGGCCCAAAAAATGCATTTTCAAAGTGAAAACTATACAATTGGTTATAAAATCAGCATGCACTTAGAATATGAAGGAAGCACACACACGTGCACCAGTCTAAAAAGAAGGAAAAGTGCACATGTGCCCGATGTGCGACTGCGGATGCAAAAACCCACACACATCTTAGAATGACCCATTTATGATTATGGTCGGCCGCCCACCCACTTCTAGTTCAAATCCCAAGTTGATTTGACCCCCAAATCCAAGATGAATCTGTGTGGGGGGCTGGTCAAAGACCTAAAGGTCCCCTTGTTCACACTAAATACCGGTTGGATAATGCCTCAAAGATTTGCTATAAAAATAGGCCATGGGTGCACGATATTTCCAAGAATCTATTTGTATTGTTATGCTGCCTCTATTCTCCTACAAGGAGCCTCTTTCCTTCTTGGAGCATACTAGCATCATTTCATTGAGCTATTATCCTCACCTCTTGAGGGAATGATCTTGTGAGATTCCAATCTAAGATTTGATTAGCTAGAGTATTTGTGACTTGATTTAATCTCCTAGGAACATGAAAATATGTAATATAATCAAAGCTTTGTTCTAAGAGACGTACCCTAAAGAATTGTCGATATAAATTAGGATCATGAACGCGATAGACTCTATTTAACTAAAGAAAAACTAGCTGAGCATCTAAATAGACTTGGAGGTGAGAGATACCAAATGACAGAGTGTCATGAAGCAACTCAATAATTATGCTATATTAGACGACATTGTTTGTGGTGTCACCTAAAAATATACATCCTGAAGATAATAACTGGCCTTGAGGTGTAAAAATTACCCAAGCTGCAGAGGAAAACCTCTGAGTGTGCTAGCTAACACCGTCTACGTACCCAACAAACACCTATGATTCACTTGAAATCTGCCACAGTGACAAAAGATAACATAAAAAATGACACGTTCATAACACCAAAAGAAACCAGAAAGTAATAGTACAAAGACTATACATATGTTACAAAAAGTTACCCAAGGTGACCTACCTATGAGTATTACTTCTTGAGGTAGAGCCCATTTCTAGGCTCCACCAAAGCATTTCCCTCAAAGTCTACCAGACAATAAGTGACCTTTTTTAGAATCTCTTTTACGATGAAAGGTACGAACCATGTGGGTTTGAATTTGCTACCCCCAGGGAGTCCTTATCCTAGTCATAGACCGGGACAAGGTCGCCTTCAGAGAAAATACGAGGATGAATGGATCGATCATACTGACACTTGAATTTTTGTTTGTGAGCCTGGTTCGCCAGGGCTGCATCACGACACTACTCACTGAGATGCTCAAGGTATAATAACCGCTCTTCAAGTGGAGAAATGTCTAGCAGTAACTGTACTGCCAACTTTAGGGACAGGATCTAGAATTCTATAGGAAAGACTACTTCCATCCCGTAAACGAGTTGAAAAGGTGAGAAACCAGTTGCAGTCTTAACAGACATTCAGTAAGCCCATAATGCCAAGTATAACATGAAATGCCAATTTGACCTGGATGAGTTGATCATTCGCTATAGGATGGTCTTAAGAGATTTATTTACAGCTTCCACCTGACCCTTTTCTTGGGGATAGTAGGGTGAAAAATGTTCTTGCCGCAATCCAAGCTTTGATGTTAAATTGGTCATCATCTAGTTCTTAAAGTGACTACCATGGTCAGTGACAATATTTCTCAGGATGTTGAACATTGCTATTATATGGTTGAATAAAAACAAAGTTGTAGTCTCCCCATCATATTTAAAAGTTTGCATAGCTTCGACCCACTTCGTGAAGTAGTCTACGGCTACAATGATATAACGGTGCCCCCTAGTTGAAGGAGGGTTGCATGTAGTGTAATCAATCCCCCACTTGGTGAAGGGACCAACTGTGATGATAGGAAACATTGGAGCGGGATGTGCCCTCATCTTTCGAGAAAAGATCTGACACAGGTGGCACTTCTTGATCGATTCGATACAATCTTTGATTGGTGTCGGCCAGAAGTAACCTTCTCATAAAATATTTTGGGCTGTTGCCAACCTAGAAAAATGACTACCACATGCTCTGGTATGGAAATCAGCAAGCACGATAACCGCTTCTTCATGAGTGAGGCATTAACGCATGATGTAGTCTACACCTCTCCAATACAATGTATTGTCGCGTATAAGATAATTCTTAGCCTGATGGCATATACAGCGACGCTCATCACGAGAAGCAGAGGTGGGGCACTTCAAAGTCTGGGGATAGACAAGTATATCTCCGTACCAGGGATCTGAAGATGCGATCAAAAACATATCTCCTCTAATAGGTGACTCTTTGAGCATAACATCACCTGAATCAATCAAAAGTTTCGAAATAATTTCTGCGAAGACCAGTGACTTTTTGGATTTCACTGAAATGAAATCTAAGTCGAATTCGTGGAGGATGACTATCCATCTACTGATCTTTCCTCCTATTACCCATCGTGTCAACATGTATTGAAATGGATTCACAATGACAATGACAGTGGTCTTGCGAAACAGAACATAATGACAGGAACATTGTACAACATGGACTGCTGCCAATGCAAGTTTTTCAATATGAGAATAATTGAGTTCCGGTCCGACTAGGCCTCGGCTTAGGTAATAGATCACATATTCTGAGAACAAATCATCTTCCTGAACTAAGACCATGCCGATGGTTGACTCTGCTGCAGCCAGGTATAATAAGAAATGTTTGTTATAGTTAGGTGGCTGAAGCAGAGGGGCAGTTGTGAGGGCATGTTTCAATGCTTCGAAAGAGCGTTGAGCGGCATCAACCCAATAAAAAGGAACGTATTTCTTCATTAAGTGCATAAAACCCTTTGTGATCTTGACATATTTGGCCTTGACTATATTCTTGATATCATGGAAAGAAAAATACATGTCCCACTGAAAGGTAACTCCAGCATTTTTGAGACCAAATGGAATCTTACGATACAGGAATGTATCCCATGGACAAATGAATGTCATTTTGTGCTGGTCTTTGGGTTTAATTTGTATTTGATTATATCCCAAAAAACCATCCATGAAAGAGAAGGCGTCGCAAACTGCACATTCATCAATTATCTGGTTGATGAATGGTCTGGGAAAATTATCTTTTGGATAGGCCTTGTTCAAATCACGCAAGTCCGTACATACACAAATCGTGCCCTATTTCTTATTGACCAACACAGGATTTGAAACCCATTGGGTCAAATGGATAGGATAGATAAAGCTGACTTTTAGCAGCTTCTCAACTTCAACCTTAATGGCTACTACTTTCCTAGGATGAATTGGAAAAAGCTTCTTCCAAACAGGCTTGGCATCCACATAAGTTTTGATTTCTTGTTTGACTATTTTTGGATCGATGCTTGGCATTTCCTTGTAAGACCAGGCAAAAACGTCGCAAAATTATTTAAATAGATATGTGTAGATTTGAATCTCTCTGGGAGAATAGTCAGCTCCGAAGAAAAAATTCTCCATGATGCCAGGGGTTCTAGAGATATTAATTGGTATGGTTCCAGTGATAGTTTCCATATTACCCTCAGCATAACCTCATGTGTATCTAAGGGATTAATAGGACAAGCACTATCTCCAGTCATAGTCAAGGTGAATTATCCAACTTCGATTCTTCTTAACTCTGGGAGGAAGTATGATCTATGATGGAGATCGTCCCAGGGTTTGTCCGGACTAGTCATTGCTTCAATTATTGCTTCATTGGAGGGAAAGACTAAGTCTAATGAATCAGTGTCAGCAAGAGAGTCTTGATCTGAAATAGGCTCTAGAATCAGATCTAACTCTTGCACAGAAGTTGGATCTATGTTGGTCGAAGCTTGCTGGACTAAAGAGTATGCTACTTCAGTTACAGACAAGAGCATGGACATGCCAGGGTTCCCTGTCCCTTCCATCGTCACCGATGGGGAAGGAAGTATCCACGGATCATTGAAGTAAGTCGTGTGAATCGACGAAACTTGGAAAATATCAACCTTATGGTGGTCGGATATGAACTTGACATCGCCTTGAGGGGGCGGGTAATCAAAGGTACCCATAAAAGATGGGCACAAACCAACCCCTACGTTGACTACGCCTAGTTGGGGATTATCAATCATCGGGACCGTGGATACCCCCAATGAAGGGTCAGGTCTGGAGAAAGACAATTGATCAATGGTCACAATCTAGTCCTCATGTGGAAAAAACAAGACCCAAAAAAATGTAGCAACCACTACTTGCATGGCATAAGTCCAACTCTTTCCTAACAAGAGATTGTAGTTGAGGGACGCATCGACTACTTATACCTTGACACACATGGTCTTCCCTCCTAACTGCACAGGGAAAGAGGGAATGACACCATGTGGTCGAAACAAATGACCATCGAAAGTAGTGAGAAGAGTAGGTGATGGAGACAAAAAGGGCTGGCCAATGGCCTTCCAACATGCCAATGACATAATGCATATCGAGGTGCCCTCATCAACCACCATGCGTAAAATATTTCGAGTAAAATTTTTCGTGGGGTGAGCCACTAATATCTAAAACGCTACATGGTAAGGCAAACGAGGTTTTAAGTTGGTTGTATCCAGCATGATTGTACTCAGATTACAAGTCTCATTAGATCCTAAAGCGGCTAACAAAGATTTCCTCTAGGAAGAGCAGCTTTGGAGGACCTCCAAAGTGCACATTTCACAAGGGGTTTGAGACAAATCCTCCACCATAGAATAACTCTGGGAAGCCCTTGTGTTTGGGTTGTGAGAAGATTTCTTGAATGCACCTTTTGGGATGCATGTCATTATTTCACCCAAAGTCTTCTTGATCTGGAGAGGAAGAGATGGGAGTTTGACTTCTTTGCCCTTCTCAGAAGTGCTTGGTTTATTGTAGTCATGCGCTCTAGTCGATATAAAATCATCACCGTTCATCATATACACATTCGCGGATGTGGGATTGTTTGAATATGGAGAGGGTCCTTGAATGCCCCCTTCCACACTTGTAGAGGCTTGGGTTAGGTTTTTCCCATGTTGAAATGGATTGGTTAACATGACAGGATGTTGTTGTGTCACAAACTTTTGGGCCTCTACAAGCCGAGGACATTGGTGGGTCGAGCGGTCTTCCATGCATAGTTTGCACAGATACTTCACCTTCTGTTTCTCAGTGTTTCCCCCACCAACATTATTAGTGGGTTTCTTATCCCCCTTACCCTTATTTCATTGTTTTTTCTTTCCTTCAGGCTGTTGGGTGGCCTTTGGATTTTTTGATTGCACTGTGTGTACATCCAAAGTTTGGGTAGGGGGAGCAACCAAAATAGTAGTTTGGCTGGCGGTTGTGTGTTGTATAGACAATTGCTGCAATTGCTTCGTCAGTTGCTCAGTGGGATTTTTGTGTGCTGAACCAACAATACCATTGGCATGTGGTCCAACTCTCTTTCTGGTTTTATCAAGTATTGAGCATGGAACATTTGGCAAGATCTCATATAATAAACCGAACTGAGAGTAGATTAGCTCAATTTGTTAATCTCTCATGATGGCATCCTCTTCGGAAAACACTCCCAACATTGCGATGTATTTGGATAACTGTGGGACCAAAGACTTAAGGAACCACTCAAGAAGGAATGTTGGTGGGACTGACACCTTAATTAAACTCTTCTAGCATCTCCATTCTTGGATGTGATCAGAGATATGGTTTGCTTTTGTTTGTGCGAAATTGGCTAGCAATTCTGTGCCAACATCGTATTGCATAGGTAATTGGAAATGGTTGAGGAAATCCATTTCCAATTCACCGAAGGAAGAGTATCTTGAGTGGTTGAGCTCAATGTACCATTTCATGGCACTCCCAATGAGAGTATGTTGAAACAATCACAACTGTATGGAGTCATCCTTTAACGAATTAGATGAGCACCAAAGGTGAAAAGTAGTCACATGATCTCCCAGATCTTCGTTAGGCTTGGCTTTGAACTTTGGTATGTCTGAAGGCAACTTCGCCAACATAGGGGGCCAATGTGGATCGTGAAAGATAGGGTCATTCAACAACCTTGTCAAGTCTGGCAAATGCAAGGTTTTCAGGAAAGGTAGTTTGGGTTGTTGGTGATAACCATGGAAAAAGGGACCTAGAGTTTGACTGGCACCAGGTTGCTAGGAAAAGTTCAGCTGACTGGGTTCTAGTAAAAACCATGTCCATGACCAGCGTATGGTTTCTACGTGTGAGGATACATCATCAAATGATTCCCAAAATAGGACGTAGATGGTTGGGCATGCATTGCATTCAGAGGACTTTGGGAAGGGTTTCCCCATGTCAATCCCACAGGCATATGCATAGTACCTTGTCCGGGGTTCCGTTGGTTGTGAAAATAATTTACCCAGATCGACATTCCTGATGAGGGAACTAATCCCTGCCAAGAATTCCAAGGTCCTGATGTGGAAGAAGTTCCTGGGTTTGCCCCCTATGCAGGAATAGTACCCTACATAGGAATAGGTGGCCTGTAACTGGGGTTTCCCCAGTCGGGAAATAAGTTGATGAGAAAGTGTTGTTACCAAACACACCAAACAAAGAAAATGGTGTCGAACCTACCAACATATTATGAGCGGGTGGTCCTTGACTCCCTTTTCCAATTAAACTATGGTGCGTGGGTGGCCCAGTGGATTGCTGGTGGATGCCACAGAGAGAAGGGGACAAAGGAGGTATATGACCTCCCCAGTAAGGGAAAGTGTTAAAAGGAGCAGAAGTGCCCCCCATGTGTCCTTGCAGAGGAGCATTAGAGCTCCCTACCCCTAGAACTAAAGTTTGTAAAGTGGAGTAGGAAAGTACATGACTTGTACCTGAGGTAGGCATCCCGTATGAGAATGGAGGGCCTATCACACTTGGTGTGAAAGGGGCAATGGCCGCTACCATAGACAGTATTGGAACACTGCTCAAGGTAGAGGTGATTGCGACCATGGTGGCTCGGACCAGTGATGGTGGATTAGGAGGTGAAAAACCCCCTGTGGTGACAACCGTAGTGGGAATTAAAGAATTCCTAGAAGAAGTGGCAACATTTGTTTCCATTGCTGCGTGCGACACTGTCTGGAACTTGTAAGGGTGAATTGGTATGATGATGGGTGCCGAAAGATCAGTGTTTGGAGTCTTAGATGGACCGAGAGCTTTCTCTCTAAGGTCTAAAATGGTAGTTTCCTCCGGATTTTGTTCGGGTATAGTTTCCTGTGACCCAGTCACTTCAAAAGACCCTTGTTGGTCTAGCTTTCACCTTAGTGGTGGTTGAGGTGGCTCCAGTGTAGCCGGTGATAGGCCCAAAATCCTTCATGACTGGTAGAGCTCGTGATCCTCCACTGTGTGAGAAGATCAAATATGCACTAGGGATTTCTATTC
>ML854645.1:15569-28787 GCA_009831015.1 Picea engelmannii | reverse complement strand
CCATGATCTATTGGTGACTTGCTTGAGTATAATGAAGGTCTTGTATTGTTGCAAAAATTGAGTGTTTTTCATTCATTATTAATACAATAACATCGTTCCAAAGTTACAAAGACTAAAGATAGAGGAAATCAGAAAATAAACAAAATAAAGTGGAGTTGCAACAATGTGAGTTGCAGCAACAGAGCTGCAACACAAAAATAAATTCATCAACTGAGTTGTAGCAACAGGAGTCACAAAAATTTAAATCTATTATAATCGAAACTGAAGAGACACGAGTTGTAACAATGGAAAGCACATAATTATTGTATTATAAATTACAATACTGAGAGGGAGGGGGTGAATCCATATTGCATCATATTTCTCAATTATCTTTCCTTTAAAAAATTAAAGGGTTTTGAGATGATAGTCTCCCATATAGAGTTTGAAATTTTCACATCTACCCTCACATTTCATCATACCTCCATTAGCAATCATGATTTCAAAAGTTGTGCATTGGGTGTACAAAAAAATGGGTTTCTTATACGATTCTTTTGTGAGTGAAACTGTGAGTACCGCCACTCTCAACTAGGAATACAACTTTTCAGTGCTTGATGTAGCCCGTCACTTTCAAGGTTTGTGGAGTTGAAATTCCCGATAATTCATGCAGGGAAACTAGGGGTTCTTCATGAGGGAGTGGAGGTTCATTATCCACCTGAATATAAGTGTTGGTGTCTTCAATCTGTAACTCTGGTGTATCTTTGATAGTTGTGTCTTCAGTCATGGCCTGAGTGGTCATATCAATTTGGAATATTTTTTTTTTCTTTAAACCGATAACTTGCAACATATTTTTCATCACAATTATAAAAAAGTACACATATTTTGTGGTCTACTATTTATGTTGGATACAATAATTTTACTTTTAATGGTTATGTAGGAGTTGTGATTGGGGAATTACCCTTGGGAGGACAAGTGTGAGGAACAAAGGATAGTTTTTTAATTTGTGCATTGATCACCAATTTCACTTCTAAGGTCCTCTTAGTCACTTCCAACCATGTAGAAAGACATTGCATTCAAACTTGTACTTGAATCTCCTCATTGAGGCCACTAATGAAACATTATTTATAGAAACAATATGTTAAGTTCTCTATATGAATAAATAATTTCTCAAAGGTTTCCATAAATTTGATGACTGAGCCTATTTGGTGTAACTTGGTAAGCTTTAGCGATGGATATATTTAACAAAATGATTCTCGGTAATGTAACCTTCATAGTATTTTTTATTCCATTCCCACCATTTCATCATTCTAGATCTAGATATAGGATCTCCACCCCGACTTTCATTATGTCATCAGTAATTCTCTGGAGGGAAAAGTAATTTTCCATCTCGGTGACCCATCCAGATAGGTCAGAACCATCAAACTTGTTTAGGTCCACCTTAGGAGAATGATTCCATATGTTATTATCCATTGATCTTTTGTTGTGTGGACCCAAAATGGTTTTGATTGGATAAACAATCCTAACTTAGAAGTTTCTTCATGATGTGGCTCAATGTGTTATGTAATCCAATGTTCTTCTTCTGGTATGCCTCTAGTTATCTAAGGAAAAAACTTCATAATCAATATTGCTTCTAAGCTACCCAACTTCTCATCCAAATTATTATCCCACTTCTCATCCAACCCATTTGTATTCTCATCAAGTTTCTTAAGTTGAGATTCCACAAAGTCCAATATTCTTGTTGTAGAGTAGGTGATGATGTTGTTTGAGGAAGTATGAGGTGGTTTATTGGTATTATCCTTCATGTGAGAGCTCTCTGGAAAAATTTAATGGGTGTCAAGGATAAGGGAGTGTCAGGTTCTATAGCTCTCTGATATACATGCAGGGTCCAATAGTAGTACTCGAACCAATATCTTAGGGTACTAACAAAGGAGGCTCAATAGTGCCCTTATCCATACTACTCAACTACTAAGGTACTAGAGAGTAGTATCTTCGAGTGTTGTTCTCAGTGTACTATAGAAATAAGATGGTTGATTAACTTATCTAAAGTTGGTTTCAAGTATACCTAGGGGGATTCTTGGTCACTCTTTTCCTTATTATCCCCAGGAAAATGGACAAGTAGAGAACAAGTCTCTCAAGACCATTTTTCAAAAAAATATTAGTCAGAGTAAGTCCGACTGACACATCATGCTATATCCTGCACTTTGGGCATACCGAACCTCGGTCAAGACTGCCACCGGATTTTCCCCTTTCCAGTTAGTACATGGTGTGGAGTCAATATTACCCATTGAATGTGAAATCCCTTCTCTTAAGTTGGTAGTTGCACTCCTACCTAACACTTTCGATTTTGAACAACGCCTTGTACACCTAGATAGTCTTGATGAGCAACATCAATATGCCTCTACGGTTATCGAGGCAAACAAACGACATGTCAAGGTTCAATATGATAAGTCTGGCTATCCTCAGTTGTACGTTGGGGGTGACTAGTTCCTCTTGTATGATCAAGCCAAAGAACCACTGGGGGAAGGCAAGTTTAAACCCATGTGGCACGAGCCTTACATCATGCAAATTGTTCTAGAAAAAGGAGCCTGCGAGTTGGAATATTGCGAAGGGAATAAGTTGGTCGAGCTCAGAAATGGGCTCTACTTGAAATGATACTGCGCTTGAGCCCCACTATTAGGTGGAGCTCTTTGTATACTAATGTAATTTAGTGTATATATCTTTTTCTTTTTCGTCTTCGGGTATCCTCCAAAATGGCCGGCTCTTCCCCATGTTCCAACCTCGACAAGTGGTCATGACCTTTGTTCATCCTTCCTAGCTTAACTATGATCTCAAAGTCATGTTATTGAAATAGAAGAAGCCATCTGCATATTCTCCCCCTCAACACTGGCTTGTTGACTAGGTATTTCAACACAAAGTGATCAATAAACATTTTAAAGTGTCCTCCCAACAAGTAGTGGTGAAATTTCTAAAGTTCATACACCATGGTTAATCCTTCTATCTCAGTGGTGGTGTAATTAATCTCAACTGTTGATATATTTCTACTAGCAAAAGATAACGGGTGGTCAATATCTCCTTCTCTAGGTTGTGTTAACACAACTCCCAATGCAATGGAAGATGCATTGACATGCACGTGAAATTCCTTGCTCCAATCTTGGAAAACCAAACTGGGCGCAGTAACCATTATTTGTTTGAGTGTGTTGAAGCTCTGCTGGCATTCTTCTGTCCAACTAAACTGACAGTCTTTCTTCAAAATCTTCTCCATAGGTGTTGTAATCTGGGCATATACTTTAATGAACTTCCTGTAATATCCAGTTTGTCCCAGCGCAGTGCGCAACTGTTTGCCTGAAGTAGGAGGGGGTAAATCAACTATAATATCAATTTTAGATGGATCTACCAACAATCCATGCTTGCATACAATATGACCTAAAAACACTCCAAATGGTGAAAAGAAGATGAATTTATTCAGATTCAAGGAAATTTGACACTGGCTGCATTTTTCCAACATTAACCTTAGACATTCAATATGATTTTTCAATAAACTAAAAAAAGTCCAATCATCAAAATATGCTTCTAAAAATTTATGTAGAAATTCCTTGAATGCTTCGACCACCACCCTGGAAAAGATGGTTGGGGCATTCTTCAATCCAAATGACATCACTGTATATTGGTAGGATCAACATTCTATTGCAAACGTGGTCTTATGGCGATCTTCCTTGGAAATCCAGATATGATGGTATCATGAAAATCCATCTGTAAAAGAATATACCTCCTGGCCTCCCACATTATCTAACACTTCGTCAGTGAATGGCGTAGGGAAGGGATCATGCAAAAAGGCATCATTCAACTTCCTGAGATCTACACAGATCATGATCTCTCATGTCTTATTGTCTTGCACCACCATAGGGCTAATCCACTCCGACTCTTCGACAGGTTCTATAATTCCTGCTTCCAACATTCTATCGAGCTCAATATTCACTTTCTCCTTATACTTAGGGTTCAGTCTATAGGGTCTCTGTTTGACTGGTATTGCATCTGGTTTCAAAGGGATTCTCATCTCTTCCATAGGCCCTTTAATGCCCTTCATATCAATGAACTTGGTTGGAAACAAGTCCTGATATTCATGCAGTAACTCTGTTATTTTGTAATAGTAGCAGCATCCCAATAATCTCCAACATTTGCAAGCTTTAGTGTTTGCTCTGTTCCAATTTTGATCTTCTTAATCTTGATCGGCTATCTAATGAATGTTATCTCAACTCCTGGTCCTTTCCCATCTCTTTGGCCTTCTATTTCGGCAATGTTCACCTTCCTAGGATCATCGTCTTCATCAACATTGATGTTGTAAAAACCTTACAGTTTCTGGAGAGGCGCACTCAATTCATCCTCTTATTTTTCTAAAGGGGGCCTAGAGGCCTCCTCGAATATTTTTTGTCTTACAATATATAACGCTTGATCTACTGAAGGATATTGACTGTCAAATAAGAAGGTGGTTACAAATTTCTGAGTCATACCTTCCCAGTCTGCAGTGATGAGGTGCAACTCCACTTGAAGGTACCAGTTGATGGGGGTTGTGTCTAGTGTGTTAATGAATTTTTTCACCCACTTCTCTTGAGGAATGGTTCTCCAAGCTTCCTCACAACTTCACACATGGTCCTTTGCGCAACTTTGACCTGTGTAGCAAACTTCACAACCTTCTACTTGTGTTGAGAACCGCGTGGTCATCAGGGTACGACATTGTACCCATTCTGTAATGATGTTTTTGTGTGTTCCCCACCATCTTGTTGTTAATATTATGGTAGCTTCGGGAGGTATTTACCTCCACGTGTGAACCTGACAAGAATAGAAGACTCCAGGAAGCAAGAGAAACCCTAATGAGTTGGATAATAACCCTAGAGGCCTTGTCGGCTCAAGAAGATAATTTATATTAGGTTATTAGCCTCCAAGAGAAGAAGTCGGCTAGAAATAATAATACTATACTGAACAAACACATATCCAGAAGGAGAAGTAGGCCCAAGAAAAACTGGCATAACCACTATAAATACAAGGCACCAGTTCTCATTTGTTACATCTCGGCAGTTGCAGAGAGAGCCAGTTCTGTGCACAGTAGTTCCCAGTTTGGTGCGCACGTGTGGAGGAGAGCTGCAAGTGCAGCTGCTGCAGCTAGCAGTTCAGTGTTGGCTTGGACTATCTCTTGTCTAGGGTTTGGGACTATCTTATCATTCTTTTGTGATGCACTATCCTTAGGGAAAGGTGCGCTACCCTTTGTTTGACTATCTAGCCTAGGGTTTTCTTCCGGAGGAATTCTCAGTCAAGGTTAAGGTGCTCGGAGGGAGGCTTTGGCCTATGGTTGGGTGACGAGGGTATCGTCAATGGTAAAATGAGAACACCATATTCTATATTCTAACAGGTTATGGGCCCACACCCCTTTAGTTAGCCTAAAACACTGGAAGGAAACATAGCCGCTAGATATTGAGCTCGTTGAGGAACTGCCGCTAGGGTTACTAGCAGGAGCAGTTTCCAAAAGCACTGCAACTAGGGTTACTAGTAGAAGCAGTTGTATAAATCCTAAACCTCTTGTCGAGGCACCTTAAGTGACAAAATTGACCTAATCTCTGGATAGATCAGTGCACCCTAGCCCAACGCATCTCCTGGTACTCTCAGAAGGCCAAGACGTGAAGTTTGGATTTCTGGTTAAATCTAGGGTTTGACCAAGTCAAGCAAGCCATGACGAACTCTATGAAGTCTGAGAACAAGTTATATGGAGCCTCTAACTTCAGAGCATGGAAGACAGGGATTGAGCTCATCCTTGCAAAGAATAAAGTGTTGGATATCATGAAAGGAAAGATCGTGAAGCCAGAGTTCGAAGAAGGAGAAGAGAAGGAACTGCAGAACGTTGCAACTATGGAGAAGTTCAAATATGTTGACATCAATGCCATGAGTATCATAGTGGATTCTATAAAAGACCACTTGATACCCTACATATCCCACCTTGACTCATCGAAGAAGATGTACAATGCCCTAACAAATCTCTTCTCAGTCAGAAACACTGGACAAGTTATGGGTCTAAAGAATGAGCTCTGTGACATGAAGATGAATGAGGATGACAACATAACATCATACTTTGTAAGGATATCCCAGTTAAGATACCAACTACAAGCTATTGAATAGATCACTTCAGAGAAGGAATTGGTGAACATAGTACTCAATGGTCTTCCCAAGACATGGGATGCATTTTCCGCAGGCATGAACACAAGGAAGGAGTATCCAACATTTGAAGAACTTTGGATTTGTTGTGCTCAAGAAGAATCAAGGATCAATGCAAAAGAGAAACCCCAAAAGAAGTATGATGATCAAGCTTTCACAGCAAGATTCAAGAACTTCAGGAACAAAAGAAAGTTTGGTTCAAGAAGGAAGCCAAATCAAGAGAAATACATTTCAAAAGTACAATGCTTCAATTGTAAAAAGTACAGTCACTACAAGAATTAGTGTCCCAAGCTAAATAAAAGGAAAGAGAAACATGAAGCATTGATTTCTAAAGAAAATAAACCTACAAAGAAGACTAAGCAGGATGGAAGAGACTTCTTCTTCTAAAAGGTAACAACACTCTTCTTATTTCTTGTTTGCATCGTCTCTGTACATATCTTGTATATCTATCTCTTGGAAGATAATGTGTTCCAAGAATAACTATACCTATGGAAAGATGAAAAAGAGATATCATTAGATAATACACATGAAAGAATGAAATACAAATCATGAGCTATTGCAAGATAAGCCAAATCAATCATAAAGAGACATAGAAGAAGCAAAGACAGAAATATGTCAACAATCGAGAGGAAATTGGAAAAGGACTTATGACGAACACAGAAGATGTAGATGGAAGCATGGACTCTAGAGAAAATTATACATTGTAGAAAACAATAAGGATGCAGATGGAAGCGTAGACTCTATTATATATTACAGAAGACAATAAAGATGCAGATGGAAGCAAGGACTCTATTAGACGGAGGGATCCGATTAACATGCACTTGTACATGAATCAAGGATTAGGAGGGAGATAATCCTATGATCCTTTGAAGATGATGAAATGTATATATCCATGGTAGCAGCCATGAAAGACAATACGCGTTCAGTTCAACCACAAAAGAAGACCTCTTTGAAGAGAAGCCTTAAAGTATTCCTAGTTGTCCATCTAGATCTGTGATCCTACGATGGTAGGAAGAAGTGAAATATCTAGGGCATGGAATCTATAAGAAACTCCATGGATCCAAGAGATAAGGAAAAACATGAAGAAGAACATGAGGATTCCAAGAAAGAAAGAGAAACTAGAATAACCAGTCATTACATCAAGAATCACAAGATTACCGGCCTGATATGAGAGCAATCAAGCAGAAGAACTGGAAGTCGTGATGAATAACTGTGTATGGAAGACTTATGAATAAAAGAATTGAAAGATCTAGAACCAAAGGTTCTCTCAGATGGAGGGAGAAGACTATGATGATTACTTTTTCTAGTACACCAGACATATCACTACATGAGTCATTATATTATCTGCAACATCCATGAGTTGGAGTTCTATGTCAGATGAATGTAAAGAATGTTCTCCAGAGAAATTGAATAAAGAGTGTATGAAGAGCAATCTCAAGACTTTGAGGCATACCAGAAAGAGACTCCTATATGCAGATAAGAAGAAGATAACTTGGTGGAGAACCTCCAGTGCACAGTAGAAGCATGGTGAAGATTTCCTATAACATCAAGATGACTACTCAGTAGATCAGATCTCATAATGACAAAAGAAGTGCCACATAGATATGTTCCAGTTTTTCCAGCTATGATATACTCTATTGTCCAGATCTACATGAAGACTTCACAATGTTCCAAAACTAAAGTACATTTGAAATCAAGCATTACATTATCCATGATGAAGTACCAGAAAGGAGAAAATGATTTCTCCAATACATATCTCCATAGATGAGCAGACAAATAGACATTTTGATAAAGCTTCTATCCAAGATGAAAGAGTTTGCATACTCAAGCTGGAGCTAGTGGAAACAACTTCCTTCTTATTGAAAAAGGAAGAAATGACTCTCCAAGTTAGGAGGGAGCACTGAAAACATTATTGAAGACATTCATTTAAAAATATTCCATCTTAGACAGATGCTTTCCTGTTCGGAAAGTGGATTAAGATTTCTAACGGACAGTGACTTCCCATTGTGGTTAACATGGGAAGTAGTATGATTGCTGATGTATCATAGATAGTGACTTCCCATTGTGGTTAACATGGGGAGTGGTCTAGGGAAGTCTCTCTTCTTGAGGGTTACTCAAGAAGACTGGCCCACCTTGCCGGACAACGATTTCTCATTGTGGTTAACATGAGGAATGGTCCGTTTTGGAGGTTGATGTAGGACTGACATTCCCTAGGGTTACACATTCTCTCCAGTGTGCACTTTGATTAGTGTAGGAGGAATGGACTAGGGTGGGGAATGGTCTGGACAGTCATTCCTTAGGGTTACACATTCTCTCCAGGGTGCACTTTGATTAGTGTAGGAGGAATGGCCCAGGGTGAGGAATGGTCTAGGCTCAACAATCAGGGACATACATTCCTTAGGGTTATACATTCTCTCTAGGGAACACTTTGATTAGTGTAGGAGGAATGGCCTAGGGTGGGGGATGGTCCAGGACAGTCATTCCTTAGGGTTTATACATTCTCTCCAGGGTGCACTTTGATTAGTGTAGGAGGAATGGCCCAGGGTGGGGAATGGTCCAAACATTTCTTAGGGTTTATACATTCTGTCCAGGGTGCACTTTGATTAGTGTAGGAAGAATGGCCCAGGGTGAGAAATGGTCCAGGCTAAAAAATCAGAAACAATCCTTCTTCCTTGGTTGAGAAGAATAGGGCAGATAGCCCATTGCTGATGAGGGTAGATATTCTTCATATCTCACATATGTGAGTGAAAGATTGGCCCAGATGATTCAATTTATTTTTAACAATATTTTCTGTGAAGGATGGAATCAGATGATTGTTATAGACAGTAGAGATATACTACTGTGGTGGATATGTTCCCCTATTCATGAGGCATATATTCTTTCAGAGCTCACAGTTGTGAGTGAAAGATTGGCCCAGATAACTCAGTCTATATCATAACATTGTTATGAAGATCATATGACAGTAGATGAAGACTACTGTAGTGGAAGATATTCCTTTAGAACTCACAGATGTGAGTGAAGGATTGGCCCAGACAAATTAGTTATATCATAACATTGTTTCTATGTAGGCTGCTATTAGATGTTTGTTATGAAAACTGTATGACAGTAGATGAGGACTACTGTGGTGAATATGTTTCACTGTTCACAACCATACGTTGCTGATCAAGTACTTGTGTGTTACTTGGTGTGGTAGTGTACCACTGGATTGTAATAGACACAGTTGTGTTCTATCCCTGTTCTAATTGCCTTGAATACTATCAGGAGATTATTGGAGATAATGATCATTCAGGTGAATGATAAATAGAGATTTTCCAGACGAAAAACAGTTCATAGCTTTTACTCCTCTTGTATCACTCTATGGTGAGAGTGACTTATCCAACATCATATCTAATTACTCATATGAAGTATGGTTTCGAGAGTTGATGCAGCTGATGGTGATGCTCATAATCTAGTCATGAGATAGTCTAAATGACTATATTGATGCTACCAGGTAAATGGTATGTTTTGTGCTCAAGTCCATTACCTATAAATACCTCTCTAGCTAGGAGGGAGTGTTAATATTATGGTAGCTGCGGGATGTATTTACCTCCATGTGTGAACCTGACGAGAATAGAAGACTCTGGGAAGCAAGAGAAACCCTAATGAGTTGGCTAATAACCCTAGAAGCCTTGTCGGTTAAAGAAGATAATTTGTATTAGGTTATTATCCTCCAAGAGAAGAAGTTAGCCAGAAATAATAATAATATACTGAATAGACACATATCCAGAAGGAGAAGTCGGCCCTAGAAAAGCTGGCAGAACCACTATAAATACAAGGCGCCAGTTCTCATTTGTTACATCTTAGCAGTTGCAGAGAGAGCCAGTTCTGCGCACAGCAGTTCCCAATTTGGTGCGCACGTGTGGAGGAGAGCTGCAGGTGCAACTGCTGCAGCTAGCAATTTCAGTGTTGGCTTGAACTATCTCTTGGCTAGGGTTTGGGACTATCTGATCAGTCTTTTGTGATGCACTATCCTTGGGGAAAGGTGTACTACCCTTTGTTTGACTATCTAGCCTAGGGTTTGCTTCTGGAGGAATTCTCAGTCAAGGTTAAGGTGCTTAGAGGGAGGCTTCGGCCTATGGTTGGGTGATGAGGGTATCGTCAATGGTAAAATGAGCACACCATCTTCTATATTCTAACACTTGCTGGTGTTGATTACAAGGCCTCATCCATTGCCAACAATCTTTGTTGCATTGGTACACTTGCTTAGAATTCCGACAGGAAGGTTTCTAAAGGATTCAGACCATCAAAAGTGGGAAAGTTACTTATTGTTGTGCCGATCCAATGAAATTCTCTGGTTAATCTAGCACATCTCCTTGTAGATACTTCATACATCTTGTTCTGTCAGTTCTCTAGTTCTTATTTTGAATCTGATGAGCATGCGTTGTCACTTCGATAGTTGAACTGAAGGGGCGACTCAAAACATTTCAAGTATATGGAAGGTAAAGGATCATGGATCCCGTGACGTGACATGGAAACCCTACCCCATTTTTAATTTTGAGCACAAAACCCGATGTACACAGGCTGTAATGGTGCAACTTGCATATACACATGTTGTATAGTTGTTAGGGTGTGTATATGTGGAAAAATACAATTTTTATCTCTGGGAACTGCAAAAGAGGACTTCAATTCTACATAGGAAAATGGAAAAAGGCCCTCTGAGCAAGTTTTCATAGGCTGAGGAAAATCTTGCTATAACAGTTGACCATCTTGTGTGAGCACTGCACCTAGACCAGTGACAAAAGAATTTGATTCCACCACAAAGGTTTTGTTGAAGTCAGGATAAACTAGGACACGAGTAGTGGACATGGTCCTCTTTAACTCTATGAAGGCTTGCTCAACAATAGGTGTCCAATGAAATGCATTATTCTTAAGAAGATCAGTCAAGGGCTTAGAAATTTTTCCATAATGGTGGAAAAAATTCCTGTAATAGCCTTTTGAGACGGAGAAAACCCCTTAGGTGCTTTAAAGTCATGGGTCGTGGCCACTCCTTCATAGCTTGTATCTTTTTTGGGTCCACTTTTACCCCTTATCGACCCACATTGTGGCCCAAGTATTCCATTTTGCTGGCTCCAAACGAACATTTGGTATTTTTGACAAACAATTGGTTGTGTTGCAACAAATGAAGAAATTTGTCCACATGCAGAAGGTGGCTATCCCAACTGTGGATGTATATGAGGATGTCATCAAAGAAAACCAAGACAAAATATTGAAGGTAAGGTTTCAATATTTTGTTCATGAGACTTTGGAAGGTAGATGGGGCATTGCAAAGGATAAAAGGCATGACTAAGAATTCATAATGTCCTTCATGAGTTCTGAAAGAATTCTTCATATCTTCCTCCTTCATATCGATATGGTGATAACTGCAGCGTAGGTATAATTTGGTGAAGACACAAGCACCTTGGATTTCATCCAACAAATCATCAATGACAAGAATGGGAAACTTGTATTTGATGGTCAGTTTATTCAAGGCATGAAAATCAGGACACATGCACCAAGTACCTTCTTTCTTTAAGACCATCACCACAGGAGAAGAAAAGGGAATAGTACTAGGGAGAATTACCCCCGCCTCTAGTAGTTCATGTATGATCTTTTCGATTTCATTTTTTTGAGCAAATGGATACCTATAGGGACGTACATATGGGGGTTGACTACCCGACAAGAGAGGGATGCTATGATCATGCTCACCCTTAGAAGGAGGTAAATCCACTGGAAGTTCAAATACCTTGGGGTACTTGTCCAAGATTAGTTGCAGGCTAGGAGGGACTATCAGAAAGGCCTAATTGGTGACCTTGATGGAATGAAATTGAGAAATCACGCCATAGTGTCCTTTCTTCAACAATTTCTCCATCCTGTGAGAACTGCTGATTTTAGGAGAGCCCATGTGGACACCTCGAAGGGTATAGGTGTGAGCCTCTTGGGTGAAGCTCATATATAACTCTTCATAATCCATTGTGATTGGTCCTAGAGTGAGAGGCCATTCAACACCCAAAATTATATCACACCCCCCATGGAAATAGATAACATGTGGGTTTTCAGATTATAATCACCCATTTGGAGTTTGACATTCTCACAACGGCCCCCACATTTCATCCTACCACCATTAGCGATGAAAATTTAGAAATTATAAAAAGGGTAGACAAAGTAATCGGTCTCTTCAACAAGCCTGCGATGAATAAAATTATGGGTGATACCACTATCAATCAACACCACAATTGACCTATGTTTGATGTAGCCCTTGATCTTCAATGTCTTTGGAGCCAAAATACCCGAGAGGGCATGAAGAGATATGACAAGTTCCTCTAGTGCCACAACATAATATTCAACATGAACACTTGGTTGAGCATCCTCTTGGTCAGGAGCCTCATATGATGGTATGTATTCATAGAAAGAGAGAATTGATGCATCAATCTGGAAGAACTTTTGTTCCCTGCATTTATGTCACAATGAATACTTTTCATCAGAGTAATAGAAAATTCCTTGCTTGCACTCTCCGACATTTCTGTTGGAGATACCTTTTGGACCTTCAATGTTTTTGTTAGAGATAGGATATCCCCAAAGTGAGGATGGTTTGGGAATGTAGCCTTCAGGGTTAGATCCTGAAGGATGGTATTTGCATCCAGTGCTAATTAGCATGCTTGCAATTGGGTAGTAGGATGATGCATGCTCACATGATCCCTGATGGCTTCCTTTAAGCCACTGCTAAAACATTCAAGGTAAAATTCATTTGATAAGCCCTCGGTTCAGATGGTCAACTGTTCAAATTTTGTGACGAAGTCTTTGACTGATCTAGTTTGGCACAACTTAGTGAGATTGCCTAAAAAATGTGATTCCCTATCAAAATGGGCACAAACTTCTTTACTGAACATGTTCCAAGTGGGTAGTCCTAGATAAAATTTCTTATGCCACTTCCACCACTGCCAACGTTCTTTATCCAAGTACAAAACCCCTACATGGAGTTTGGTCTCATCATCTTGAATATCATGAAGGGAGAAGTTTTGTTCC
>ML854645.1:0-12635 GCA_009831015.1 Picea engelmannii | reverse complement strand
GGGTCACCGAGATTCCCCCCTTGTGGTGACTTATCATCACTAAATCAAGGGGAGTATCTATCTAAGGTGAGAGTGGGTAGTTACTCCCATAGTTGTCTCACTTTTTTGGATTGGGTCGGGCTTTTCCCAACCTACAATATGTGTGATGACAGGGCCAAATACATCACTATGAATCAATTCTAGAATCCCCTTTTCCCTTGTTTCTCTAGATGGGAACCATACTCGATTTTTTTTTCCATATATACAATGTTCACAAAAGTCGACTTCGAAATTACATTTAGGAAAATATTTGATCATATCTTTGTTGTGTATAGATCAAAGTCATTTTTCTCCAATGTGTCCCATCCTCTTGTGCCATAGCATGGTTGGGTTGACTTGACGATGACTTTTCAAGTCGGTTTTAATCGACTCAGCCTGAGTTGATTTGAGTCAAGTTGAATTTGAGCGGCTTCAGGAAAACAATGTTGTTTCATCCAGTCGAGTCGACATTCCCTAACAACTTGTATATGGTTCCAAGTTGAACTCCTTTCATTAAGACCATTGTACCTTTGACCATCTTGCACATATCCTTCTGAAATAGAGTGTGCACTCCTACATCAGTCATCTTACTAACATATATCAGATTTATGGCCAAACCTGGAATATGTAGTACACTTGGAAGGGTTCTACTCCTCCCATCCTGCAACATCAGTCAGACTTTGCCCCATCCAAAAATTTTAGTTGTCGAGTCATCCCCCAAAAACACATCGCCTCCTTCATATCATTCATATTCGTAGAACCATTCTCTATGTGGTGTCATATGATAGGATTCTCCTAAGTTGATCAACCAAACATCTTGATCTGATTGTGTATTCATCGATGCAAGGTACACATCGCCTCCCTTATCTAGATTCACCTTTATCTTAGTCCACTGCTTCTCATTAGATCCTGTACTGAATTCCATTGGCTTCGACTTGTAGTCCCTTTTGTAATTCCCAACTTTATCACATTTACAACATCTTCTCGTCGACTGAACATAGGATTTAGATTTACTCTTCAACTTAGACTTTCTACTGGAGAATTTTCCTTTATCTTTGTCAATAGGTCGACCTCAGACCACTAATGCATCTTTGGTCGATCCTTCCATGTTCTTCCTTCTCATTTCTTATAAGAGTAGATATGTAAGCATGTATTCTAGCACTAATGTGGTTGAATTACTCCCTATAGCCATGAATAAGATATCCCAAGAGTCTGGTAAAGAACATAATAGGCTAATACATTTATCCTCCTCAATGATTTTAATATCCATAGAAGATAACTAGCTTATTATGGCATAAAAAACATTGAAATGCTTAGTCACCGAACTGTCCTCACTCATTCTCAGAAGACATAGTTTCTTTCTAAGAAACAACTTGTTTACCAGGGATTTCAACCGGTACAATCTCCCCAACTTGTCCCACAATTTCTTGATTGAATCTTCACTTGAGACATTCAACAACATTGAATCTGCAAGACAAAGTCGAATCGTACTCCTTGCCCTTCTCTCAAGTTTCTCCCATTCTTCTCTCGACATACTTTTCAGAATGATACTTGGATAGACTGTTTCCCATTGTTCTCAATCTATAAGGAAATCTTCAATTTTAAGCTTCCAAAGATCAAAATTATGGCCATTGAATTTTTTGATCTCTATTCTCGAGCTACTTTCCATTCTTTTAAGCATACTTTAAATATTTTTGACTTACAACTCTCACTAGACCTAGGGTTTAGCTCAGATCTGAGGTTTTTAAACCAAGTTCTGATACCATATGTTAGGAAATAGAACACTTCCATGCTAAACCTAAAAGAAGAGAGGAAGAAATATTCAACCTGTAAAAGAAATGACAAAGCAAACACACAAATACATAGAGATTTTACCCTGGAAACCCAAACAGGAAAACCAACATTCCTTGAGCGTCTTTCTCTCTTGTTGTCTTATTCATTTTGAATAAAAGGTTACATGTCTAAACTTGGTCTTCACCTAAGACACAATCGACATCATACCTTCTTGCTTTACATAAGGAAAACCATGTAGCTAATTCGACTTACATCTACATGACCAACAACCTCTAAAACGATTAATTTAAAGATTAACTAAATATTTTCTTTTACAACATTACAACATGGCTTATTTATAGGATTTACAGTAGGAAAAACCCTAAAGAAAGGTTCCCAATAAATGGTTACATATCCACATAGATAATTGGCTACAAATCCTACAAATCTAGAGATTTTGTTACAGTCGACTACCAAGTCGGATTACTAGTCGACTAGTATTCGACCTTCATTCAATCTTTAGTCGGTTTCCACACGACTGCCTGTTGACCTCTTGTCGGTTGACCTCTTCAACTTGTTGTCAATTTCTTTGACTTTGAATTTTCTCGGTCAATCCACCTTGACCTTCGACTTTCATTGCAAAGAATATAACAACCCAACATTCGAGGACTTAGTGAATGCCCATAAGACTCTATACAATTGACTAGTATGGTAATATACATTAGACACTAGACTTAGACAACACACACTAAGGCCTAGCCATCAATACACACTCCATGTTTGGAAGTAATGGGTGAAAAAATTTAGAAATTTTATCTCGTTGACAAGCAAGATATAATTAAGAAGTAAAAAAAACACTCTAGAGTGTGTAATGATGATCAAGTCTTAGGGAGCTAAGCCTTTTACATAAGAAATTCCTCATGCTATCTTATTGTATTATAATTCCTCCCATGGGGGTGTGGATCATGCATAAAGAAGAAGAAGAAGAAGAAGAAAATTTGAAGGGGTCATAAGACCTGACTGGACTTTTGAACTCTGATTTTGAACAAATGACTTGTTCAACCTTTGTGGATCATCGTTTGCCTGGTGTAACTATGGGGGTAACAAAGAGCAAATGTGAGAAACTATCCTTTTAATATATGAATATGAATAAGAATCACATAATTGTTATCTTCAATCTCAATTTGAGTGTGAACAACCAACTTACCTCTTGAATATTTGAATTTTAATTCAAGTCATGTAGCCATTAGAAATTCACTCTTAAGGCTATTGGGTAAGTTTGTCTCCTTGGGAAAGTGATTTTTTTTAGTGTTTGGTCATCTTTCCTTATTGATTTTTTTGTAACATCATCCTTATGGTAGGTGTAAGGATGGTGGCTCATAAATATTCCATGTTACTCATATCAAGGAAGTGGGAAAACCCAATTTAGTTTGGTGTGTAGGTAGTCTTGCCAAGTCATCTCAAAAGAGTTAATCGATGACCAAGACTTCTCCTTTTTTGACAATTTTGTTGTCTTTTTACCAAATGCTCCATTGTGGTTTTATTGCCTCCTCTTTGTTGTTCACCTTTGTCTTCCTCTTCTTGTTCTGCATGGTGTTTTCCTTGTGTTTATTTTAGTGTTTGGTCTTCTTACTTTGTGGTTTAAACCTTATCTTTTTAGTAATTACAAAAATAGAATTTAAGAATTTTGTAAATATTTTAACTTTATCATCATATTACTTAATTTATTTTAATTTACATATTAATATTTATTGAAAATCAAAATAAATTATTATTTAAAAAATCAAAACAAACATTTTAACTATTTTAATAAAAATTTATTTTTATTTTAATTTTTTATATGATATTTAATTTTTTTATTAAAATTGAGAATTCATTTACTTAAATTTTCTCATGATATTGAGTAGAACTTAGGTGAAACATAATTTAAAAGAATAAGTAACTTAGACATATATATTGATTCAAGTGAAATCTTATTTAGAAGACTAGTCCTTGGACTATGTAAAATGCAACAATATCATTTACTAACTTAAATTAATTAAGAAAAATTTATTTTTTATTATTAATTTAAATTAACTAATAAAATTTCATTTTTAAAAACTAATTTAATGATAATAATATATTTTAATTAAATAATTTATAATAAAAATAAATTTCAATTAAAAACTTAAAAATCTATTATAAATATTATCCATTAATTAATTATGTATGAAAAATTCAAATTTTTAAAACAAAATTAATAATAATGATATATATATCTTAATTCACTAAATTTTATATTAAAAATAATTTTCAATTAAAAACTAAAAATTTATATAAAAAAAAATCATACAAATTATATTATTTATTTACTATATCAAATTAATATATAATTTATTTTCTATACCAAATAAATATATGGTCATATAGTTAAAGTGTGCCATATTTTCAAAACAATGAAAATGATTTAAAACTTATAATATGATTAATATTTTTTAAATTTTTTATCATTATTATAATTTAATTTTGTTAATATGATTATTATTTTTTTTAATTTTCATCATTATTATAATTTAATTTTGTTAATGATTATTTTAAATTAATTTTCATTTTTATTATAATTTAATTTTATTAATGTTTTTAAAACTTATAAAATGAATATTTTTAAATAATTTTCATCATCATTATTATTTAATTTTGTTAATATTTTTAAATGGTGTTGGTTAATTGTTCTACTAAATGATTTTTTTTTGGTGGGAATCAGATTATATAAATTTACACGAATCACTATTTTTTGTTGTTCAAAATCCATTTATCAATGTTCAGCGTGCTGAAGAAAAACTCTAGGAGCACAAGAAATAATCACTCAAATCTAGGAATTCAATAATTTTTCACCTGATTTGGAGTAAATATTCCTAGAAAAAATCATCATTTCTTAGAACCTTTAACCTACTGTTTTTTAAATTATCTAAATGATGACGCATAACAAAAATCTATAAATTTTATAAAAAAAAAATTCACTATCATATCATTATTACATGATTTTTTATAACTTAATTTTATTAATACTTTTAAGTGACATAGAAAATATATACCCATCATTTATAATTATTAAATTTAATAAAAGTGTTTATAAATGATGTAGAAGATTTATAATCACGTTAACCTTCCATTGTATATTTTACAATGTAATAAAAATATTAAAATTTTATTTTTTAATAATTTTTTTAAAAAATATTAAAATTTATTAATTTATTGATAAAATAACAATTTTTTTCTAAATTTAGACTACTAAGATTGAAGATTCAAAAACCGACATGAAACTTAAGATAGCATATTTCAATTACTTCGAGTTTTAAGGTCAGTTTTTATGCTTTTCCCCTGGTCCACAAAATCAAAAAACTGTTTCAACTTGGGCGTCTTCGTAACCTAGCACTTCACTTATTTTGGTTTCTCTTGAAATGTGCATCAACATTTAATAACTTCCAATTTCAATTTCAAATTCTAAAACGCTCCAATTTCAAATTCAATTTCTGAGAAGAACACCACCAGAATGTTTTGCTCTAATTTCAAATTCAATTTCCAAGAAGAACACCACCAGAATGTTCTAAAACCCTCCAATTTCAAATTCATTTTCCGAAAAGGAAAAACAGTCGCTCCCTATTGCCAATGGTTATCCAATTCGATTGATTTAAAAGCATAATTAGGTCGATCGATCGATCTTTCTAAATAACGGCCAAGCAGATTTTGCAGAACCATAATCAAAAGCAGCCTTTGGTTCTTCTTCTACAATTCATTTGTAAGTATGCGTAGACTTCTTTCTATAATACATGCTGTCACTTTTGAAAAAATAGGTAAAGTTAGTGGGTAGTTCTTCTGAGCCGAGCTAAGACACTCAGATCCAGATCCAGGTTCCATGGATTTTATCAAGATAAACGTTTACTGCTTCGTTATTTGTTGCTTTGCAAGATCCATTGCAGTAGCAGATGATGGTCATAAGCAACCTTATCATCCGCCTGCGTTGTTCATGTTTGGGGACTCACTGGCAGATGCGGGCAATAACAATTTCATTCCCAAATGCGCTGCTCGTGCAGACTTCCCTCTTCCCTCCTTATGGCATGTCCTTCTTCCGCCATCCCATGGGCCACTTCACAAATGGCCGCACCACCATTGATTTCATAGGTATAAATACTAGACTCTAGTTTACATTTTGTTATTTTAACAGAATATTGATTAGTTCAAGGAGTGGGGTTTACTAAGAATATTATTCATTGATATGGGGAAATCCTGGAGATTATTTCAAAGAATTGATTCATGTTCTCTGCTTTGTCATCTCTTTAAGCAACATACATGGGATTACCATTCCCCTCGCCCTTTCTTGACCCACAAGGAAATTTCTCTACTAGGATTAATTTTGCTTCTGGAGATAGCAGACTGCTGGATTCCACAGGCCAAAATCTGGTGAGTTCCCTTCCTGTGTTCAATATTGCATTCATCGAATTTGATTTCTTATTTTAAAACTGGAAGGATTCTGATTGTGGAGCATCAACATATGTCATTCTCTAATGTTTCTGATCTGGCCTAATCCATCTCATTTCATTATTATTTCATTTAGTCATCAAATATGGCAATTCACACACTTTGCTTCAACTTTAGTGAAGTAGAATGGCGGTATTGCTGTTGAATCTTACCTGTCCAAGTCCTTATTTTCATTAGCAGCTATATATTGTATTTCCATTAGCAGCTATATATAGAACGCTACCTACCAAAATACTACTACTTCCGTTAGCAGTTACTTTGTTACTCAACAAATATGACCAATACTTATCAGTAAGTTTCATATTTTTTTAGTTTTACAGATTCATGCCTGAACTAATCCCTGGAACGGGGATGATGTTCTGCCTGAGATTCCCACGGATCCTAATCCATCCACTTCTTTGACTCTATCCATCCATTCTTTCTAATTTTGACAATCTCCTTATATTTATTTATCCTTATATTTTTTCAAGAATCTCTTTACATACATAAACGTGTAAATGTAGTTAGCTGAATCTATTTTGTTTTTACATAAACTTGTAAATGTAGTTAGCTGAATCATAAATCTAGTTAGTTGAATGAATGGATGCACAATTGGCTTTATGATCCTAAATATAACATAGACATAGTTTCTTTATATCTTTTTTTCCTAATGCACAAAGACACACAAGCTTGAACTTTTAAAATGTTGGTTGAATGAATGGATGCATGATTGGCTTTATGATCTTAAATATAACACATACTGAGTTTCTTTATATCTTTTTTTCCTAATGCACAAAGACACACAAGTTTTGAAGCTAATTTATACTTTTGAATTGTAGATTTGAATTTGGAAATTTCATCATTTTTTAGGAGCATATCATTCATCAAAAGTTAAAGTTAGGACTTTGCATTATCTTCATATTTACTTTCTTGTAGAGTCATAACACCATTGGTTTCATTACCATATACCTTTTTGAGTAATCACAGCCATAAAATCAACGCTATAATCTAAAATTTATTAGTAACGATTTTATTTTCTAGGGTGCACAAACTAGTCTAGGATTTAGTGCCTTGGAATATAATTTTGTGAGTAAACTTCTCCAAGGCAATTAAATCAACATATGTGTCTAAGTTAGGGAGTGGATAAATCCATTGTATAATTGGTAATATTAGGAGGCTCTGCTCACACTGGAGTTAATCACGAGGTCGTGCGAAGTTGGTTGAAGGGATATCCCCCAGATACTAGCCTAGCGTCAGAGATATTTCTGTGGATTTATTCGTATTTGGGGATCTTGTTAGTACCCGTACCTCCGTGAGAGGCGGTAATTTCAAGGTTTCAGGCTTTGCTACCCTGCCCATATGGTGATCCAGACTTACGATTGATCTCCTGTGCATCGATTATACAGTGGTTTATTAGTTGCTTGACTTAGGTATCTCATAGGTTACTTGCAGGGGTTATTCTACAGGTACCCTGGGTCAGATGGGGGTCGGAAAACACACAGCCTTTATGGAGGATTACCTCTTCGGGGGGATTTGACCGACTGGTTGTTAATCCCAAGAGGCCCCCTATAACTGATTCTGTTACCTCCAATCTTTAGCAAGGAGTCTCAAGTCCCTCTTGGACGAGACATGCCTTCTTTAGGGAGGGAGGCCACTCAGCCACTTTTGCCCGTTTGCATGCATATTGGCCGTTTGACTTTTGGTGTGCTCTTTTCTTACTAGTTGGCCTTAGGATATATTTTTATCTTTAGAGTCTTAAGTCATAGTGGAGTCGGACTAGCCGCCCTGCCAGTCTCGTCACTTGTTACAGTTACCATCGTATTTCGTGTCCTTTCCTTCTAAAAGGCGTAGAGTCATTACACGTGGTACACACACATCCACTGCTCAGACTTGGGATTCTAAAAGGATGAGTATTGAACCTGGTCTTCTAAATTTTGGGAGCCCTTCAACTCCCATACCCACTCTAGTTAATGGCACCCCTTCAACTCCTGCAACATCCATGGTTGTGGTATCGGAGGCACCTATCATTACTGTGGCCCATCCTATAGTTAATGCTCATACTACTGCCTCGAACCCCTTTGGGTCTCTTGGCCACTCACCGGGCTACAATGTTCAGTCCATCCCTATGGCTTCTAGTCCATTTTCTTATGGTATACCTAACTTCACCTCGCGGTTTTCGAACTCCATCCGAGCTGCTGGCCTTAATGCTAGCATTGGGCTCGAGGGCATCACACCTTTGTACACTCCTTTTTCATTTGGTAGATATCAAATCCCTCAAATGACTCCTTATATGGGAGGTATGTCTTATTTTAACCTTGGGTCCAATCCTCCTACTTTTGGGTGGAATAGTCAACTTGGAAGACAAGTTTCGACTCAAGTTTCGTCCTACAATCCTACTTCCTCGACAGATTCCGACCAATACACTTGGCATAATGAATCCACCTCTATCCTCCTGTTTCCAACTTGGGGGAGGTTAGTTTCACACTTTGGGCAAACCCCAACCTTGATCTAATCTGGCTGGGGGAAGTTTCTATAACCCTCAACAAAACATTCTAGCTGGAATGATGCCCAACCCACCTTATATGAGTCAGCCCGGAGGAGGGCCTTATAATGTCGGATAGGGCCATGGTGTTTACTAGAACCTTGGATGACCTTCGAATCCGCAAACAAAATATTTCCCAAGAGGTTGGGGCCAGATGTCGCAACCTCGTCTCCCTTTTCTCGCCACGCTTAATCTATCAGATTTGGATAATTTAATGAATGACCCTATGATTCACGATCCTATATGGCCCCCGGTCCCCACTAAACTTCCTTCAGACATCCCAAAGTTTGAGGGTAAGAATGGAGAGGATCCTGGTGATCACGTCACTACCTTTCACCTTTGGTGCTCGTCAAACTCCCTTAACGATGATTCTATTCGTTTGAGATTATTTCAACGCACCTTTATCAGAGTTGCTGGGAAATGGTATATTGAGCTACCAAGGGGGGCATATGGGACTTTTAATCAATTGGTGATGGTCTTTCTTAACCACTTCCAGTTGCCCATTCATTATGATGTTGGTTTAGATCTATTGTCTACTTTACGCCAGGATATCACCTCTCATATCTCGGACCATATCCAGAAGTGGTGTAGATAGAAGAGGTTGATTAAGACCCCTATACCCCCAACCTTTCTATTAGAATGGTTTGCTAAGTCCTTACATCCTCCTAAATCGAAGGACGTTTCTACTTCTGAGGTTACTAATGAGGAAGAAGTTATCTTTAGAGCCCAACAATTATATTTGATATATGCTCAGTTTGGGATGCTATACCACCTACTTCCTAAGGCACCACAGTCTACTTACAACCTTAGACAAAATACCGGACCTCATTCCAATGGCATTGTAGTCTCCGCCAATGTAAATTCCACAGACTCGGTGACGAACTAGATAAAAGAGTTGTCTTTAAAATAGACTATAGGAAGACCAACTTCATCTGTATCCTCTAATCCCACTCATTCGGTAGATGTACACTCAGTGCAATCATCGACCAACTTGAATGGTAACCAACCACCAGGAGTGAATAAGAAGAAAGGACATAATAACCGCAATGATGAGAAAATTGGTAATAAATCCAAGGACAATATTGAGAAGACAGGTAATAGTGTTAGAGAGGGAAAACGAGAAAAACGTAAGGTGAAGTTTCCCTCTAATCTTTTCACAGATGATCACCTTACCCATTTGTGCCCTAAACTTGCATAAGCTACGAGGCTTTTATCTCAATCGCCTGTCGTGCTGAAAAATCCATTCCCACACAATCAACACTTAGCCTCGAGCTCCTCAAACATCGGAAACATGGCTGGTCAAAACCAACAGTCGCAAGATGGCGACCGTTTATGTATCAATATGGTCGATGAAAAAATTGATATAGCCACTTGATCTCGAGACTATAGTTCTAAACAAACTATTCCTAGTCTAGAATATCCTCCTCCTCCCCCAGAGACGACTTTACAGATTGAGAAACTAGAGCCACAGCCTCATATTTTGAAAGGATTACTCAAGCACTCTACCCATAATCCAAATTCTAGAGCCACCCGTAACTACTCTATTGTTGAGGACATGGGAAAAACCCCTTGTGCTATGTCAGCTTTGGAGGTACCCCAGATGTGTCCTTCATAGAGGAATGCCTTACTCTCTGCTCTAGGAGCTCTAGAACCTAATGGCTTGAAGCTTATCAAGTTTGACATCACAGATGTTAAGCCTTTCTTGCCTTACCATGTGGCTTTCCAAATCCATGTGGATTATTCAAAGTATACCATCAAACGTGCAGTTGTAGATGAAGGCACTGCTACGTGTGTGATGTCCTTGGTTTTTTGGAAATCTCTCGGTTCTCTGACCCTTTCCAAATCATCGAACATGTTGATTGCTTTTGATTCTCATTCCTTCTTCCCCCATGGTATTCTCCCTTCCTTTTTTGTCCAATTAGGCGGGAAGACGGTAGAGGTGGAAGTAGAGGTAGTGGATGCGCCTCTTTATTATAACTTGTTTCTAGGTTGCAATTGGACTTATGCTATGATTGTCGTCGTATCATCCATATTCCGTGCTCTTTGTTTTTCTCATGAAGGGAAGATTGTAATGATTGATCAGTTATCCTTTACGTACCTTAGCCCTAATGCATCTCTTGGATAGTCAATCCTTGTGATCGACAATTATTGACCGCCAACCGAGAATATTGGTGTTGGAATGTTTTCTTCCCTTATGGGTACTTTCAACTTCTCAGCACCAAACCATCAAGTTTATGCCATGTCTAGTAGGATTGTCTTGACTGGGAGGTTCATTGCTTTCTGCACATCTTATTTTGATGATCTGTGGATCCTACCTTCCCTGACTTTATCTTGGGAAGGAAACTCACATGTTGGGATGGCCATGTCATTATCGACAATATATATTGTGTATCAAGTTGTTCTTGACTCTTCTGTCGATCCTGATTTTGTTCCCTCGCCAATGGACGAGGAGGATCTCATGTCTAGGCCCATGTGGGCCACCTCATTGTCCTGTTCACATGATTTCCTCGATGGGACTTTGCCTTCGGATGAAGCCATCATCGAAGCCATGAATTATCCCAACAAACCTTGGGATGATATGCATCATCGTTCCTATTTTCTCCCAGAGCTTGAAAGAATCAAACAAGACGACTTTTGATATACATTGAGTGAGATAGTCGGTCACACCATAGTTCCACTAGATATGCAGACCATTTATGCTAAAGGAAATATGGTGAGTATTTATCCTACCATCCAAATTGACATCTCTCGTACCCCTGGTAAGGTTGTAAATGTAAATATCAATGCAAATTGTTTGGTTCGAAAGGTATTTACCTGGTCCTATGAAGAGATGCCATGGATCGAACCTTGTATGGTCAAACACAAAATTAAAATGTATCCGGATGCTAAACCTGTTCGGAAACGTCTTTGAGTTTGCAACCCTCGAAAGGCCCCTGCTATTAAGGCAGAGGTGGAGAAGTTGGTTAATGTTGGCTTCATCTACCTGGTTCCTTTAACATATTGGGTATCCAACCCCGTTCCCGTAGATAAGAAGCAAGGAACCATCCATGTATGTATGGATTTTCATGACCTAAACAAGGCTTGTCTGGAATACAACCTCCCCACACCTTTCATCGATCATATTCTCAACGAGTGTGTGGGAAGTGAAGTATTTTTTTTCATGGATGGATTTTCAGGATATAATGAAATTCAAATTAAACCTAAGGATCTGTTGGGGTCCTATAATTATAGGCGAATCGATTCTTCGACTGTTGATTTGGCGTTTTCCCTCGTGATGATGAAGTCTGGCTTGGTTGATCCCGTTTCCTCCCTCCATCCATTTCGCCCGATCCTCCATCATTATGTTGCATATTTCATCCTCCGCTGCGCCTTCACTCCCTTGTCTTTTCAACCCATTGAATACGCCTCACCCGCCTTCTATCCCTTAATAAATGGACTTAGGATAAAAAACATTAAATTAATAATGCTAGCAATAAAGTTAGTATAGGTTAAACTAATAAATAAATAACTATTTAATAATTAATTAATTATTAATTAATTAATTATTAATTAAGTTAAAAAATCTAGGTTAGTAACTAGTTAGTAATTAAGATCAGTTAAAATATGAAATAAAACAATTTAAAAAACAAAAAATAAAATATAATAATTAAACATTATAAAAAAAAATTAAAAACATATAAAAAACAATTATAAAAACATAAAACAATATAAAACATTTAATAAAATACATAAAACTTAAAATAAACTATATTAAAAACAAAAACAAACAATAAAAAGAAAAAGTAATAAAATAATAAACAAAACA
>ML854644.1:28777-40704 GCA_009831015.1 Picea engelmannii | reverse complement strand
TATTATGACCTATGACGAGACTAGAATCCTCTGGAAGGAAGCAAAGAATTGAAGGAAACCCTAGACAAGTTGTCGGCTGAACAAATATATTTATATTGAATTTATTGATGCCCAGAAGGAGAAGTCGGCCCAGTTAGACTGGCTAGGTTGGCCCCAGTTAGATTGGCCAGTCCACTATAAATACAGGGCGCCAGTTTCATTATTTGTCATCTCAGCAGTTGCAGTGAGAGCAATATTTGCGCAGGCAGTTGCAGGCAACAACAGTTTGGTGCGCAGGTTTTCTGGGAGAGCTGGAAAGTGGTGCACTAGCTTCTGGGTGGGATCATCTGTTCAGTTTAGTTTCTATTCTTTTGCTTGGTGCATTTAGCCTCTCTTGGCTATTGATTGCAGCCAGAATTCTCTTCTCGGTCAAGGTCAAGGTGCTCGGAGGGTGGCTTAAGGCCCGTGGTTGGGTGACGAGGGTATCGTCAATGGTTAAACGAGCACAATCCTCTATATTCTAACACATGGTACTCCAGGATCGATGGATACTTCATGAGTTCTGTTTTAACCAAGAATAAACAGACTCAGAGTGAGCCTGATCTCAGAGAGAGTCAGTTAGCTCAGAGGGAGAGCCGATCCGATCATTCAGATGGAGTTTCCCCTCAGGTTTAGGTGGGAAGAGAGACATCTTCCAAGATTGACAGACAAGTGTCATGATTTGAGGAGGCTTCGAGGAGATGTGAGATCCCTTGGGAGAATACACTTGTTTCATTAGATCTTGCTACAGTGACAGTGGAGGCAGCTAGTAAGGAGGACTGGGTATGGATTTTGTCTCAGTCATAGAGGGAGCAACCGGTAAGGCAGACTGGACAAAAGGACTTACTGCAGTGACAGAGGGAGTTGGCCTCAAAGTTCGAGGTGGAGGATCCTAGCCATATGTACTCTTGGGATTAGAGGTGTGATGAGATCAGATGGGATCTTCCTCATTCAAGGGATACTAAGTGAGATTCGATATGATGGATTGCAAGTCCACGACTACACCTATGATGACAAATCTAAAGAAGTTGAGTGATTCTGCTTCAGATTCAGATTTGGTGGATCCCAGGATCTACAAGCAGTTGATTGGATCCTTGATGTACCTGGTTAATGCCAGGCCAGATATTTGCTTTACAGTGAACACCCTGAACCAGTATTTGGCTGAAGCCAAGGCAATTCCAATGGATGGCAGCGAAGCATGGTACAATTGGATATGGTTTATTTTAGGTGATGAAGTGAGGCTGCATAGATTATAGATTTCGATTGAGCAGGAGTGTAGTAGATAGATTGAGCACCTGAGGGTGCTGCTTCAGCTTGGAATCAATTACGATTTCCGGGATAAGCTGGAAGCAGGCTTCTGTAGCACTAAGTACAACAGAGACGAAGTATGTCACAACCAATATCACAAGTCGTGAAGTGGTGGAACTTCAGAAGCTTCTTGCAAGACTTCATTCGAGACATGGTACATAAGGGAGAAGTGAAGCTTCAATACTTATCCATAGATGAGCAAATTGCAAATATCCTCCCAGAGTGGCCATGCTAATTTGACCGAGGAGGATGATACAGAGGATTAGCCATGCTGATTTGGCTAGTGATGAGCGTTGATGTTTCAACATTGGGTAGACGTTCTCCTAGATTGGTCATGCACGGGGCTATGCTGGTGCCGATATGACCAAGGGAGAATGATGCATTCACTCACGGGGCTCTGCTAGTGGTGAATGGCCCAAGTATGTTGATAGCATCGAGAAAACGTTCTCCTAGATTGGTCATGCATGGGGCTATGCGAGTGCTGATATGACCAAGGGAGAATGATTCATTCACTCACGGGGCTCTGCTAGTAGTGAATGGCCCATGTATGTTGATGTTCTCCGGATTTGGGCAGACATTCTTCCTAGATTTGTCATGCACGAGGCTATGCTAGTGTTGATATGACCAAAGGAGAATGATTCACTCATCCACGTGGCTTTGCTAGTGGTGAGTGGCCCAAATAAGCATCAGGTAGACATTATCCCAGATTGGTCATGCACGAGGTTATGCTAGTGCTGATATGACCAAGGGTAATGATTCATTCACTCACGGGGCTCTGCTAGTGGTGAATGGTCTAGGTGTAGTCCTTCTCCTGTTAAGGAGTGGATGGACTCGAGATGCTATTACATGCATATTCCGGGATGGAATGCATGTGCGGAGATTGCACATCAACATGGCTCATGAAGACAACCTTTCTATGACATAAGAAATCCAAGTATGGAGAATGCCTCCCTCGTTGAGAGGGAGTGTTGGAGATTTGCAGCTTCGGGTAGTCATTCTCCACAAGAAAGTACAAGAAGGCCCATCTACACCATTACAGAAGCCCCAGGAAGAAGTTAAAGACCCAGGAAGAGAAGTCGGCCCCACGGGTAAAATAATAATAAAATTGAAGACCTAGAAATAAGAAGTCGGCCCCAGACTGGCACCCAGATCAGTATAAATACAGGACTGGCTCATTTCATTTTGATAGCCAGACAATTCCTGTAGTGCACACAAGGCAGTTGCAGCTGCAGTTTTGGCAGTTTCGCTATTTCTGGGTTACTGGTTATCTTGGAGAGTGCGACACACTTGGAGAAGCTCTTGCTTGGTTATTCTTGGTCATATTATTAAGGAGCTAGGTCTTGGTGATGCTTGCCTTGGGGAGAATATTTTTTGTATGGTATTTTGGCTATTGATGGTGATGTACTGGTAATATCTTGGACTGAATTCTTCTAGAGAAAAGTTGTTGGGTTTTCTCCCAAGTTTGGGTTTCCCAGGATAAACTCTTGTGTTCTTGTGTCTACTGTGCATGGTTAATATTTCTAAATCTTGTTATTTCCGCTACATTGTTATAGTTGAGATTTTTCAGTGTATAATTATTCTATGATAACTGATGTATGAAAGTGAATCTTGTTATTAATCGTAAGGAAATAACTATCAGATATAAGAATCATATAAACACCAACACTTTATTCATTCGGCCTCGAATGGTAGGAGAGATGGATCCATTCCATGACAGATCTACCTCCTTTCTTCTGGTTCCTCTTAGATCTTCTCCCATCATTAGAGGAGGTCTTTGAGCTCGCAGACGAGGGCTCTTCATGCCTCGGAGTAGATCTCACTCTCTACTACTCTACCTTATTGCACTTTACTTTCTACATCTCGCCTTTTATCGGAGACCTTTTGGTACTCCTGCATTGTATTGACATCATTGTACTCAACAGTCCCTTTGACCTACTTTTGTGGTCATTAGTCGGATATTAATAAAATTATCTTATCTTATCTTATCTCGCCTCGATGTGGATGATTCTTGATTAGTTAGGTCTTTCTAAAGAGACCCCCACTACTTTATTTTGTGACAATCGGAATGCCATTCAACTTGTTTGCAGCCTTGTAGATCATTAGAAGACTAAGCACATTGGAATTTGGATGCACTACATTAGGCAACTCCATGCTTAGGATTAACTTGTGCCAATCTTTGTTCCTTCCGCAGATCAACTTGCCATCTTCACAAAATCTCTATCAGAGTCTACCTTCACCAGCATGTGGAAGCATGTTGGAGTGGGAGATTTGCCATTGAGGGGGGAATATGTGATGGAATGTCTTCTCTCTGTGGCCCCCTATTCAGATTAAAGGGGGATGTTAAAATTATGGGTTTAATCTTCACATAGGACACGAGCCAACCTTCTCGTAATATTTATTGCATTGTTGTAACATTAATCACTATGGCTATTTTAGGCCAAGGCTTATCTAGTCAAGGCTTCTTGGGGCTAGTGCCCTACCTCTTGGATGGTGTATGAATACACCATTTCTCATTTGTATTCTTCATTCAAGTGGATCACTTTTCATAAGTTGCCTAGGGCACCTCTATTTTGCTCTCTTTTGCAGGTTGTGTTATGGTTACTTCTCTCTTATGCGCTCCTATGGTTATGATTATGGCTCATTCTCTCTAGCGCACTAGTACTCTCTCTCTCTAGCGCACTAGTGTTTATTCACTGCTGCTCATTTATCTTTTGCTGGTTGGTTCCACTTGATCTCTATCACGAATCTCAACAACGGCAAGAGGGATGCAGGTGCCTCTCCTCTTCCCTCTTGTGCCATCCTCTCCTCATTCACATGGCTAGATAGATTTTATCATTAGAAAATTCACATTACATTTCTGTCAGACAAATTACACTGTTTCTTGTTCTTTTATGGAAAACTTGTTTGCTGGATTTCAGGATGGAATTAACAGCTTTGTGCAGTTCTTCTCCCACCATAAGCCTTGATGCAAGTGCTCTTTTACATGGTGCCCAAAACAGCTGTGTAATTGCAGGAGAGTTGATGGAGTTGTAGGAGTGTGTATTGAAGCAGTTAGTTCTTTCTTAGGCTAGCAGCAGACACAGTCTGCCTATACAACTTTGCTGTATTATATGTACACATGGCACCCACGGAGGCACTGTTGATTATTGCAACCTATTTATGCCCTCATTCTATCATGGATTTCATTGTGTCTTCCCTCTTCCTCTACATATGTGGGGATATGCCATGATCCTACTTTTCATACATGCAAAAATATCTTTAGTTCTACAGTGCAGTAATATAAGTGTATGCACGTCTAAATTGAATGTACACCAGAGGACTTCTCTGCCAAAGCTTCGAAGGTGCCAAACTCTCTTGCTTTAAAATTATTTATGTATGTTTCATATATGTAAGAATGTTTGTGTTACATATAATGTATGAATGCATGGGTATATCCCTGCCATGTAAATTTTGATTGGAGAAGAGAAATCTTATCAATCAGATGAAACTGTAATGAGCTTAATACAGCGTATACCTGAATACTAGGTTCTGCCCATTGGTTGTTTGGCCATTGATTTCTCGGCTCAGATTTTGTTAATTGTTAACATGCCTTTTGTTTAGTACCTTGCTTCATATATTTTGTGATATTTCTTGCATATTTCTGTCATCCTTCATTTGTTTGCAAACTTCGAGGTATTGAGAGTAAAAGGAGGCCACACTTTCTTTTTTACACCATCGGCCTTGCAAGATCGTTCAAGATCTTCAGGGGTTTTGGTGCTTCCATTCGGGAGACCATTAATCCATCCTCTCGCACTCTCAGTGAGTGAGCTTGCAAAACGCCTCATGAAGGTGTCAGGGTGTTCTTCTCCCGATTGGTGAAATTCATATCCCTCATAAAACTTATTCCAATGTGAGTTGCCATAAGATCCTACTTCTCCCGAGAATTTAGGTATCCAGGAATCAGCCTCTTTGGGGAGATCATGTAATCCTCCTTGGGTGTTAGTTAAGTCCAAAGAGCCAAAAAGTTCTTTGTGAGACCATTTAGGAGGATCTATAGGGACAATAGGAAGTACAGGAGTAGAAGAGATTGTGTATTGACGTCCACTATGAGTCGTCATTTGTGAAGTGGCCAGATAATTTTCTTGAAATTATCAAAGGGATGAGGGGATCACCCTCAGTGGTGTCGTCCGGTAAGCTTTGAAAAGTAAAGGCTTTTGAGGAAAGGCTTATCGAGAAGTGTCGTCTTTGAGGAGAATTGACTCAGTGTTCCCCGACAACGGTGCCAAAATGTTATCGCACAATTTGTACTTATTCCAAGGGAAAGGGTTAAGGGAAGGCAAATTGGCGTAACAAGAGGTTATCCTATCACTGTCACCTCAACAGGATACATATTTCTATTCAGGGTTGATGGCCTAGGGGAGACGTCCTCGGTGACCTGGGGGTTTGAGAAGGCAAAGGTTAAAGTGTCTATAAAAGTATCCCCTCTCACAAGTCACACTAATCAGAAAGTCCCAAGGTTTTAACCAATGAAGTAATGAAGTGCTTAGATGTACCTGCCCAGAACAAAGCAACAAGAAAAATATATCTTTTGCAAGTACAACTTGTTGTTAGTACTTCATAAAACCATGGACTTATTAATAAAAGCAAAAGTCGATGTATGATGAAGCAAACAAAATTTTATAACAACAATGTTTATAAGATGATAGCTTCACAATAAATGCCTTGAAAGAGCTTCACAATGCCCCAAAATAATCACTCATTAATAGCAAAGTACTAGCATTTGTCAGAAGCTAATTAGGCAGTGTACAAATCAACTTTACAATTGCTTTTAGGTGCTTTTAATGCTGCAATAGATGGCTGTAGCTTACTTTTGTAACAACAACAAGTAGGTTAGTAGATTAGTCTATTCTAGGGTTAGGAATAGTTAGTAGAGAGCTTAGATACCTATGCTTTGATACCAAGATCACAAGAAGAAGCACCATGCACAAAAACACAAGATGTATCTTGGGAAACCCTTCTCACTCTGCAAGAGGCTGATAAACATACAAGCCTCTCAAGGCACATCCCGAGAAAGCAAAAGAGATTTTCGAGCTATCCTTCAATCATCAACCACTTCACTGATGCTGAGACTCATTGTCTTAGAGAAGCGACAAGAGAACAGGTATGACAAGATGCCATAATAGAAGAATACCGATATATCTTAAAGAATGATGTATAAGATATTATTCAAGGACCAGAAAGGGAAGTCTGTAAGATCAAGCATGCAGCTGATGGAAGTGTCAAGAAATACAAAACGAGATCTATAGCCAGAGGTTTCTCACAAACAGAAGGAGTTGTCTATGATGAGACACTTGATCCAGTGAACCTGATACACTTCCATCCGTACTATCATCCATGAGTTGGAAACTATATCAGATAGATAGATTCTCGATGAGTTTGGATTTCAGTAAGAGTGTTGCTGATCCAAACCTATATCATTACAGTGTGGTGACGAGAGCTTGATTTTGATGACTTATTCAAAAAGCCTTGTTCTTGGATAGAAGTATTCCTTGACTTCTGAATTCGAGATGAAGAATCTGAGTATGATGCACAACTTCTTGGGACAAGAAGTATGACAGAGGACCAATGAGATTTTCCTAAGTCAAGGAAAATATACAGTGAAAATATTAAATACGTTCAGTATGACAGAATGCAAAATCCACCGTGATGGATTTAAAGAAGAAGATTGATGATGATTCAGACGAGACTGATTCACAACTGATTGGATCACTGATGTATCTTGTTAACACCAGACTTGATTCATGACATGCAGTAAATGTACTTAGTCATTTCATGAGTCAACCGAGACAAACTCACTAGACAACAACAAAACATGTATTGAGATATATGCGAGGCACAGTTGGATATGGCCTCCAGTGTGAACTTGAGTTTGCAGGATATGCTGATTCAGATTGAGCAAGAAAGTACAATGAACCGGAAGAGCACATCCGATTGATGTTCTACCGTGAAGTTTGCCATGATTTCCTGATGTAGCAGGAAACAAAACTGTGACCTTGAGTACCACAGAGGCAGAGTATATATCATCGAGTGAGCGAAGCAATGAGGCTTCACAAGGTTCTGACAGATTTACTTGACCATGAGATAGATCCTGTGATGATAACCCAAAGCCGTGTGTAAAGCTCCTTGAGAACCCAGTGTTTCCTGATGGATCGAAACATGATGATATGAAATATTCTTATATCAAAGATATGATGCAGAGGAAAATCGTACACATGCAGTACCTTCCTACACATGAGCAGATTACATACATCTTCACCAGACTAACTTGGTGAAGAATTCTGTCCTAGTTGAGAGGGAGTATTGATGACTCCAGCCAAGACAAAATTTCGAGTACATCCGTGTGAGACTTGGCATGATGAAGAATGTGCCTCCCTAGTCGAGAGGGAGTGTTGATGAATGCAGCTATGTGAGACATTCTCCAGCTTACAAACCCGTGAGATGTGGATCATTGCAGCTATGTGAGTCTTTCTCTCAGCTTACAAACCTGAGAGAAAGCCCCTAAGAAGGGTACGTGGTTCCTGCCTAAGACAGAGCTAGGAACATAGAGATGACCTCCATTCAGAGAGTTGAGAAGAACTCCAGACGATTATCCAGTGGGAAAGGCGATCTGTTGAGTTAGACGTGCATGTGGCTGAGCACAAGGTGAATGTGTGAAATCCCAAAGTGTTGGGTGCATCGTCATGTGAACAAGAAATGAAGATGATGTATTAGCCTCCTCTGAGCAACAGAGTTGAGGAGAAAACTCCATATGATTCTCCTGTGCGAGGCAGTGGGAAAGAAGATCTGTAGAGTGGACGTGCCTGTGGACGAGCACAGGTGAACGTGTGAAGATCTGGTTCTTCTGTGTAATGCAGTGAGCCAGAGATATGACATCCCTATGGATGTGCCCCTAGTGGATGAGCACTAGTGGGTGTACCGGATCCCTTGCTATATGTTGTTCAAGAGTCAGACCTGCCTGTAACCCTAAATTGTAATGTAAAGGGTACAGGTCGGCCCCACCATAATATGATTAATAATAAATGTAAACGATAATTAATCTGGTTAATATTAATTATAATATAATAATAATAATAATGTGACTTAGAGAGGTCGGTTGAGCCAATAGACACTTTTGTTGACAGGTTTAGGTTAGTATAAGTAAAGGTAAAATCCCCATTGTGGAAACATATCTTTCTTGTGAGTTTGGAAATTTTAGCAAGTACACTTCTTTGGGAAAAGTGCGCACCTCTCTTGGGCGCTAGAGTTCTAGGGTTTGACGCACCCTCTTGTGTGCTAGGGTTTATCTTGGTGGTGAAGGTATTTCTCTTGAAGAATATAGCAAAGGATTTGGCTGGGTTTTCTTCCCTTGTTGAGAAGGGTTTCCCTGGATACATCTTGTGTTCTTGTGCATGGTGCTTCTTGTGATCTTGGTTGTTGCAACATTTATGGTTATGGTTAAATGCTAAAATGGAATGAACTTCATGCTTAACCTAACTTATTGAAAAAGCAATAGAGTGCAAATGCCTACCTACTTACCTGTACTTACCTGTGAAGTCAAGTCTCTGCCCCCTAATGGGGTTTGAGGAGGTGTCCACCAACTGACATTGGGCACCTTCTTCCTTCCAATGTAGACAAATAGTAGGCATCATTGACTGGCTTTCTTCCAACTCTGAAGGGTCCAAGCCAAAAGTGTGCACTTCCCTTGACATTAGTAGGCTCTCCCTTGTTTGTATCCCACATCCAGACCGTATCTCCCTCTTTGTAATCCTTGATCTTGAATCTGGCTGTTTCTTGTACAACCCTGGTGTACTGTCTTAAGGGAGGAGGGTGGGGTTCTTCTATGAAGGCTTCTTGCTGGGATGGCTTGATCAACATGTCATCTTCTTCTTTCTTTAACAATTTGACAGTCCCAACTTCTTTGTCCTTGTATTTGTCTAGGAGTTACTGATACTCTTCTTTCTTTGGCCATTGTATTTGATCGAAATCTTCCTCTGAAGTGAAAGGAAAATCATGAGGGGAAAATACAAGAAGACTTTCTTTGGTTGGCTCATGTGTTTCACTAGTTCCGATATCATCCCCTTCCCATTTGACGAAGCCAACTCCTCTCCTTCGAAACCTTATCAAATAGTCATCTTCTTGTGTAGAAGAATAATCATCCCAGTCTTCAGAGATGTGAGAGGCATCGTCAGGATAATCACCCCCATTTGTATCTCTTTCTTGCTCCATAATGATGGGGCGAGGTCCTACCAAAGCACTATCCCTTGTGTATGTTTCGTGCAAATGCAACACCTCATCATTACCTAGTGTAATATTGTTCTCGTGATTGCTAGGAATATTCTGGTCACCCTTTCCCTCAGTCCATGTTATCTCACTAATATTGTCTTCTTCTGTCAAGGTAAGAGTGGGCCAACCTTGAAATAAGCATGGATCTACCGAGCTGTAGTCACTATGTCCATGATCATCTATTAGCAAGGAAGTGAGAAAGGGTGTTTGCTCATTTTGCTCAAAATGACCAGTTTGTAATAGTGTGGAAGTTTCTTTGAACGATAGCTGGTCATTTGGGATTTGCTTTGTCAAAGAAGGGATTTCCAACATTTCACGAATCCTTTTAACCTTTTGTAAGATATAGGCCATACTAGTGCTCAAGTTTGTCCTATTATTGCTAGGTTTTGGGAAATGTTGGGGTAGATTGCCAGCATACACCTGGGGCTCTTCAAGCTTTACCCTTGAGTTTTCATTTGTTTGGCCCAAGTATTCAATCCTAGGATTCCCCATGTCTTGATTTCCTTGGATTTGACTTGGTGTGAACAAGGTGAATATGAAATATACAAAATTAGGTTTCTCATGAGTAGCCTTTGGGTGATAACGTTCAAAATAGAAGTCCTTGCATGACTAGGGCTTAGGATCATCTTCTTGTCTTGCAACATTTTGTAGGTTCAAAGTGTTCAGACAAATTTGTACTCTTGGAGTATGAGATTTTATTGTTTGAGGAGGTCTCGTAGAAAGAGGCTTTTGGATTTGTTATAGAGACCTTTCTAACTGAGTAATTCCTTCAAAGGTACTTAGATCCTTAGAGGGTTCATGTTGTTTTGAAAAATTTAAGGCATCTTTCATGTTTGAGAAACCTGTGCTCCATTTCCTATGGAAAGTATTGTTTTCTACCTCTAGAATCTTCGGGAGGTCATGCTCTAGTCCTCCCATGCTTTCCTTATTTATCTCCCGGATGTCATCATTGTTCAAAAAATTGACCTGGTGGATGGCATCGCTGTACTTAAGATTCTCTTCAATCTGGCAGGCAACATCTTGAGCTTCTTCTAGGGTTGTAGGTAATCGATCCTTGAGGGTAAATTGTAAAGTTCCTTTAAAGGAGTTAAGGTAATGTTGGAGAATAGCGCTCTTTGGGAGAAAATTGGGCTGAAGTTTGCTAATGAGAGTGTTGAACGTATCATTGAATTCCCTAACGTCTTCGTCGGTTTGTTTGCAAAATTCGAGGTATTGAGAGTAAAAGGAGGCCATACATTCTTTTTTAAACCATCTGGCCTTGAAAGATCGTTCAAGATCTTCAGGGGTTTTAATGCTTCCATTTGGGAGACCATTAATCCAGCCTCTGGCACTCCCAGTGAGTGAGCTTGCAAAAAGCCTCATGAAGGTGTCAAGGTGTTCTTCTTCCGATTGGTGAAATTCATATCCCTCATAAAACTTAATCCAATGTGAGTTGCCATAAGATCCTACTTCTCCCGAGAATTTAGGTATCCAGGAATCAACCTCTTTGGGGAGATCATGTAATCCTCCTTGGGTGTTAGTGTTGATTTTTTTGAGTGTTTTCTCACTTCTGCAATTTATCCCAATCCCGGTTTCAATCACTCCTTATCACTCCAAATGTTTAATGCCCATTCCCAATATTAATGAAATTTGCAGACATTAATATGCATTAAATATTAAAATGAATTTTGACTGAAACACATGAAATAAATGATCTTTYCAATGGCTGTCTTAAAACTCARAAATTAAATCAGCRAACACACATTTAATGACACAATGATATTTGGTCAATTGACCYTGGAAAAACCCCAATGTGGGGAAAACCAGTGAGAGAGAGGGAGTTCTTCTTATTTYTTCAATTTCTGGAAATTACATATMAGCAAAAATAAAACCAACAGAATGTACTTATCTCTTCCCTCGATTTCCGTGCTTGAAATTAACTGGAAGAAACCCAAACACAACCACCTCGAAATCTGTGCACAGACAGTCGTACCGTACGGACTGTCACAGCATTAAATGCTGTACGGACTTCTAGAAAAACGCGCCCAGAATTTGCTGCTGCTGTACGGCGGCCGTACGGTCTGTACGGACCATTAAATGCACCCTTTTCCTTGGAAAACGTGCTGCTGTACGGCCCAAAACAGGAAATTAAATGTGGCTGTACCCAATGTTTTAAAAACCGGAACCGGTCGAGGGTCTAACCGGAACCGGTAATAAACCGGTCGAACCGGTTTCAATAAACCGGTCTTTTTAAAAAATACATAAAATATTTAAATTTTAACGAAAAAATATATTTTTAAGATTTTAAATCATGTTTCCAA
>ML854644.1:12941-28677 GCA_009831015.1 Picea engelmannii | reverse complement strand
TTAAAGTTCACTTTACCACTTATAAAGTGACTTTATGAAAAAGACCCACTTTTAAGTTGTGGACCACATTCCTAGGTAAAAGTTTAAAAACCCATAGGAACCACTTGTCCAAGGTACAAATCTTCATTAAAATTCAACAGTTAAGTCCAAAGAGCCAAAAAGTTCTTTGTGAGACCATTTAGGAGGATCTATAGGGACAATAGGAAGTACATGAGTAGAAGAGATTGTGTATTGACGTCCACTACGAGTCGTCATTTGTGAAGTCGCTAGATAATTTTCTTGAAATTATCAAAGGGATGAGGGGATCACCCTCAGTGGAGTCGCCAGGTAAGCTTTGAAAAGTAAAGGCTTTTGAGGAAAGGCTTACCGAGAAGTGTCATCTTTGAGGAGAATTGAATTAGTGTTCCCTGGCAATGACACCAAAATGTTACCGCACAATTTGTACTTATTCCAAGGGAAAGGGTTAAGGGAAGGCAAATTGGCATAACAGGAGGTTATCCTATCACTGTCACCTCAACAGGATACCTATTTCTATTTAGGGTTGATGGCCCAGGGGAGACGTCCTCGGTGACCAGGGGGTTTGAGAAGGCAAAGGTTAAAGTGTCTATAAAAGTATCCCCTCTCTCAAGTCACACTGATCAGAAAGTCCCAAGGTTTTAACCAATGAAGTGATGAAGTGCTTAGATGTCCTGCCGAGAACAAAGCAACACGAAAAATATATCTTTTGCAAGTACAACTTGCTGTTAATAAAAGCAAAAGTTGATGTATGATGAAGCAAACAGAATTTTATAACAACAATGTTTATAAGATGATAGCTTCACAATAAATGCCTTGAAAGAGCTTCACAATGCCCCAAAATAATCACTCATTAATAACAAAGTACTAGCATTTGTCAGAAGCTAATTAGGCAGTGTACAAATCAACTTTACAATTGCTTTTAGGTGCTTTTAATGCTGCAATAGATGGCTGTAGCTTACTTTTGTAACAACAACAAGTAGGTTAGTAGATTAGTCTATTCTAGGGTTAGAAATAGTTAGTAGAGAGCTTAAGGTAAAAGTTTTGAGGATGGCTTTCATCAATCACTCAATTGTAAGGCTTAGATCAATGCTTTTTAGGGTAAATGGAGTCTCTTTTAGCAACAACAATCTTGCAAGAACAAATTGATAATAAGAGAGCTAGAGACAAGAAGGTTAATGATTGAAGTGTTGGTAGCCCAAGGCTTCAATCACTAAAGCTTAGGGGAAAATGGCCACTAGGAAGTAGGTAACCCTAGGCCCTAGTGGTTTTCTCTTTCTTTAGCTCAAAGATGAAGTAGATGACGGCTAGATGAAGCAAAAGATGCTAGGGTGTTGCAATGGCAAGGCCCTTAGCAAAACGCTTCAAGAAAATCGGTTTTCTAGTATAATCTAGTAGGTGAAAGTTATTAAGGCAAGAACAATAACATGTGCTTTAGCCTCCTAGGGTTTTAAGCTAGCAATTTCATAATCTTAGAATAAATGCAAGATAAATATACCATAATCATTCAATGAAGAAGAATTGCAGAAAATTTACGTACATTCACTAAGAATCATCTAGCAAATAGGCCTAGTTGAAGACTTCCACCAAGAAAAATGCAACACACCAAAAATAGCCTCCTTCAAGAAGTGCGCACCAAATTTCAGCCAAGAAACCCTAATTAGGGCACAAATTTCAGACCTCACTTAAGTGTGAGTGAAAGATGATGAAATAATACAAGGGAAAAACCCTTATTTATACAGTGAAAATGACCAGAATGGCCAGTTTACATGTAAAATCTAGTTTTTTACATAAAATGGCAAATTAAAACCTAAATCAAGCAGAAAAGGTGACATCATGCCCTTTTAGGGTGACGTTAGGCCTCTCTGGTGAAACGTTGGCCTCCTGGAGCAAAACGTTAGGCCTCCCAAGGGCTCTGGATCAATCCACACGTGCCACTTGGCACACAACTGCCTCCAAAGTGTCCATCAAACGTTCGGTGACGTCAAGGGTCGCAGAGGTGATGCCATGGGCCTTCCAAGGCCAACATCATAGTGGAAGGGCAAGACCCCCCTGGGTCCAGGTCTGCCAGGTTGTCTCTGGTGGAACATCCTCCTCTCTCTCCGGTGCAAGCCTCTGATACGTGTCTGCCACTGGTTGGGGTCTCAACATCCATCTGGTGGGCTTTTATCCCTATGGAGGTCCGAACTAATCATCTCCCCATGTGTACCTGTTTGTCGGGTGTGGCCGTGCAACAACAACAAGTACGCCCTCCATGGGCTCATAAGTCACATGGACCATAGCAATGCCAATCACGTCTAATAATCAAGTTATCTAAACATGTGCATAAAACCCCCCTTTCGCAGACAAGTGCTCAAAGACGTTATGCTATTCTAGAAGCCAGGTTTGGAGAGGGTGTCAGGAGGTCCTACTGGGCTAATTCTCATTGGACGTGGGATGTTTCTAGGTGAAGACAAATCCAGGCCATGTAAATGGATGAGGTGGTGTAGGGATGTTTAAGAAATGGGTGTAGTGATGACAGGGGAATGTATGGCTTACTTGTGGGTGCCTCTGAATAGGGTGAGCTGCACCTTGTCATGGATGCAAATGTTTCCAAGCCCATTCAATGCCTTTTACCTTTTTATCTTATTGCTTTTTCTTTCAAGAGACTAGTTAGGGGACACTGCCCTGGCGTGGTGACTAGTGGTGACAATGTTACCCGCAAGCATTTCACGGAGATGAGAAGGGTGGCTCGTGATGAGACCCCCTTTCTCTTGGCTATGCCACCAGGAGCCACTACCCTGGCGTGGTGACCAACTGAATGGTAGTGTCATACCGCTAGATGCCCATGGACCTAATAGGCTGGTTCGTGATGAGACCCCTATCCTCCAACTAGGTCTTGATTTTATTATTTTATGGGTCCCTCTGTTTCTTGCTGAGAAGCCTTTTATTGCTTTCTCGGGGATTCCTGGGCGAAGCATCTGAAGGTTTTGTTCTTTTGGCTTTTATCTTTTGCTAGCCACTTTTACCTTCTGGGCCTTTAGCCCCTTCTTCCCACAAGGTAAGGTACGACCCTTTGTTAGCTTGGCAAACCCAATGCCCGAGCCAATGTAGGGGATGGATGAGAGGGAAAAAGATGAAAAGTGATAAGTATGGTGGGAATGGACTATGACCTTTCATGAAGCCACCCAATGGCAACTCAAATCCTAAGGGAACCAACTTGTAAGGGCATCCTGTCATTCCCCCGAGGTGTGGACAAGTGGAAAGGCATAAGGTCCAAGCACACGTCAGAAGTAAAAATGAATTAAATGCACATATTCAAATGTTTTGAGAATCAGAGTGACACATACCATGATACCCAGAATCATTACCTCATGGTGGAAGACCCACTGGTGCTGAAGGACCAGGCCGATGGGATGGATGCTGCTGCCGTTGACAAGATGGAGGCGCTGAAGAAGGATGGGCCCTCCAGGGCTAAGGCCCATCCTTCAACTAGGTCTTGATTTTATTATTTTATGGGTCCCTCTGTTTCTTGCTGAGAAGCCTTTTATTGCTTTCTCAGGGATTCTTGGGCGAAGCATCTAAAGGTTTTGTTCTTTTGGATTTTATCTTTTGCTAGCCACTTTTACCCTCTGGGCCTTTAGCCCCTTCTTCCCACAAGGTAAGGTACAACCCTTTGTTAGCTTGGCAAACCCAATGCCTGAGCCAATGTAGGGGATGGATGAGAGGGAAAAAGATGAAAAGTGATAAGTATGGTGGGAATGGACTATGAACTTTCATGAAGCCACCCAATGGAAACTCAAATCCTAAGGGAACCAACTTTCTAGGGCATCCTATCATTCCCCCCATGTGTGGACAAGTGGAAAGGCATAAGGTCCAAGCACAGGTCAGAAGTAAAAAAGAATTAAATGCACATATTCAAATGTTTTGAGAATTAGACTGACACATACCATGATACCCAGACTCATTACCTCATGGTGGAAGGCTCACTAGTGCTGAAGGACCAGGCCGATGGGATGGATGTTGTTGCCGCTGACAAGATGGAGGCGCTGAAGAAGGATGGGCCCTCTAGGGCCAGGCTCAAGTCAATATGGCTCTCGGTACTCCATGTCTAGTACATGTGGGCCTCGAGACATAATCTTCGTAGTTTTCCCTAGGCTAGGGGATAACAGGCCAAATGTCCAATGATTTTTATATTTGTAATAGTTGATATTTTTATGCAGAATCTAGCGCATATTTTTTTTCCAAAAAAAGTTGTGTTTTTTCATTAATAATAGTAAAATAACTTTATTATTGGGGTGGTAAGTGTGGCAGTGGTTATTTTTAACTCCGGAGGAACAATAGTTTATACCTATGTTTGGAGTCTTGGTATTTATTCTAACAATCAGGCTGAGGCATATGCACTTTTACCAGGCTTGAATATTGCCAAAAGTCATTTCATTAAAGCTTGACAGTGGTGGGGGATTCCAAAATAGTCATTAGGCACATGATCTTGGGTTCAAATTCATTGGATTCTAGATTAGCATCAATGATTGAGAGGATCAGACATCTCAAAGATTCAATCACAAATGTAAAATTCTATCACATTTTGCAGGAAAACAACTTGGTGGCAGATCGTCAAGCCAATCTAGGAACAAAGAAAAAGGTGGGGACAATCGATATTAACAGTAAGGAGTACCTCCAACCTGCCCCATGATTAATTAATGAGTAATCTATGTAACATCCATTTAAGAGGGCATATGGTCCATCGCATGACACACATCACATAGAGTGAGGAAGTGTGAGATGAGACCCCTCCTCTCATATCACACGATTGTATCTCCCCTTTCATTGGTTAATGAATACCCTGCTTGAGTGCGACACAAGCGAGGTGGGATTACGGTGCTGAATCTGGATTTCCCAATGCATTGGCATCGGCTTTTCAAGTCTGGTTTCGACATATGCTTGTTTGAATTTTTGTGTGAAGGCTCTGATGCTTCTCATTTTTGGTTCTTCGGGGCATCCAATTGCCACCTTGGAAGAATTATGGTGGTTCTCTTTTGGATTTCTAGGTTTGAGGTTCTTTGTGTTTTTCTGAGTTTGGGTTAGAAGCTTCTGTTATCTTCGTGGCAAGGTTCATGTTTATTTTGTGTTTTGGATGATTCTTCTACACCCTTCTGTTAGAGCGAGGGGATTCATTTAGGTTTGCTATGTGGATTTTGGGTTAGCAACATATTGGTGTCGGTCCTTACTATTCTACAGACTCCGTTCCTCCACTGTTGTTCTCTCATTGCAAGCCTAGTAATTATGGAATTGGAAGCCATTCCTTTCTACTCTGCGACCTAGTTAATAGTGTTTGGCAAATGGATTATACGGAATTAAGGGAGACCAGGAGGGCTCTTCAATGTAATGAGGAATCTATTGATGATCATGACATCATCCTACACTCAATCACAAAGAAAATTGCAGTTCGGGAAATCACTACCAGCTCCCAGATTGAGTCTATAATGGGTATTCTTTTGTAGCAGAAAAGACATATCAATGCATTAGAGACTGAACTAAGAGAGCTGTATCACCTAGTTGCTCAATTGTTCGCTGGGAGGCACTTTGGAACCCACACCCAAGTCGTATTGTCTCCTTCCACTTGATCATGACGGGAGGATGACCTATTAGCCTATATGACTCCCGTAGGCTATAGTCAGTGAAGAAAAGGGGAGTCAGGGGGTTATTTGATGTCACTTAGCTAGGAGATGTTATATTTTTAAAGTGACATTAAGTAAAAAGGTAATAAAGTAACTTTTAGATTAATAAGTTACCTATACATTAAAAGTGACTTTTAATCTTTAAGTGAAAGGGGAATAAGGGTCATGTGGATTAAGTCAAAGGGGGAAAGTTCTAGAAGGGGCAGCAAAGAAGAATAAAAGGAGGGGTAGCGCTTCACTTTCTCATTATGATTTGGATTGATCTCTTGTTTGGAGTGCTCTTGTGAGGCAAGGTTTTCGTTGAGGTTTTGGCAAAACCCTTCCATTGTGGTTTGGTTTCGGTGGTGCAATATCCACCTTAGTTAGACAAAGAGGAGGATCTATCCGGGATCTTCATTGGAGCTTCATCTTGTGGTTTGACTTCGATTTGGAGGCGCAACGATTTGCTTAAGAGGATCGTGAGGCTTTCTTGAGGCCAATTCTTCTCTTTTAGCAGGGCCGTGGTGATATAGGGGAGCCGTGAGGGTTTGGAGGCTCGCTGGGGTCTCTTGGAGGGGCCGATCCACCCTTTTATAGAGCCGTGGGATTATCTTGACGTGCCGTGAGGGTTTTCTATAGAACCATGAGCTTTTGGAGGAGCCGTGAGGATTAGGAGGAGGCCTGATTTACCTTGGAGGAGATCGCTATTGCTAGGAGAGGATAGCGTGGGGTTTGGACAGCCTTGGAAGCAGGACAACATCTAGACATTAGCCATTTTGCAGTTGAGGAGGAGGCCACATCATCTATTGAGGAGGCCGTGGCATTATTTCAGGTTCTTGGCTTGCAAATTGTGTGTTTCTTAGATGTATTGCAGCTGCCATAGCAGCCAATAGAAGATTTGTATCGTTGTTGTGATTGGGTTCCATCCATAAATAAAATGCCATGGTATCTTTCCTATTTTGTGAGCACTTGGAATACATGCTATATGTTTGACGAAAGTTGTTAGCAGAATGAATGCAAACTGTTTGTAAAAGGTTGTCAATCAAGTTATGACATGGAAATATATTTAATGCAAACTGTTTGACAAAAGCACACAACCAGAAATAACATAAGTTACACAACAAAGCACCAATATTCCAGCCTAGCATAATTGTGGATATTACAGTCGTCCACTCTACAAACTTAATCTTTGAATTCCTGTGAAAGATAATGCAATCCATCAACTTCCGGTGCATGAGGAATCAGGGAAGACAACGATGGGCCCAGCCAAATAAATAGATACGTTTTTTAAAGTTATTAGGATTTGAGGTATTTTTTGTAGGATTTGTGCTACTAGATATTTTAGCACAATGATGTATCTGAAGTTGTTTTTTGTATACAGCTGTATGCTGGAACATTGCATCTTTTTGGTGTAAATTTCTGTTTATAAGCAACTTTTGATGTATCTCTGCTGTGAGCTTTGGTGTAGCTTTTAATTAATACAAATCTTCCAGTTATGGTTAAGAAAAAAACAACAATAAAATAACTGCACTGATAATTGCTACATCCAAGACAATCTATCGATCAGTGTATTCAAACTCGGACCGAGTTGACTTGGACTTGGTGAACTTGGCCGAGTCAAATCCTTACCGTATCGACTTGGCCCTCCAGATGACTCGGGTGACCAGTTTGGTACTGAACCGGTTGAGTCAAGGCTTGACTCGGCCGGTTTGGTACCAAACTGGTACAACTTGGCCAAGTATATTCCTACTTAGTCAAGTAGGCACTGGACCCCACCAACATGCAAAATTGAATTTTTCTTTAAAAGGGTTTGACCAAAAATGCTGACAATAGATGGTAATGTTAAATTCTTAAAGTAAAAGTTGACATTTCCTTTATCTTTTCTTTTTATCCTTTTACAAAAGTTAACATTGCCTTTATCTTTCCTTTTTATCCTTTTACTTAAATTTTTAACATTACCATTAATTGTTTCAAGATGTTTGAGAGTGGTTCCAACTTCCAACCATGGATCAAATTTAACGGGAAGGGTTATATTTCAATTTGAAGGATTAACTTCATTTTAACCCTTCCACATTGACGGGTTAAAATAAATTATTCTTTTCATATGAAAATGAAAGTGTTAAATAGATTAAGTGCAAATTGCTAGCAGGGATTTATTTTCCACAATGTTAATGCTATGTACATACTACAGATAGAGGAAGTTCTATGAAGATTATTGAAGAGGTAGGATAATCTTTCTTCCTAACACTGAAGTAGTGTAAATAATTGCAAAAACCAAGGAATTACATAGCAATGAGAATAGAAACAAAAGGTTAATGCCATAACATTTACTGGAATATCTGGTTGAATTTTCTATGAGGTTGCTTGAGATCTTATTTGACATCTATTGAATCATGTGTGGAAGATGTAAAACTACAAGTTCTGCTGAATCATGTGTGAAGAGAACTGGTGAGAGATGAGAAGAGCTAGAGATATCAACTCCGACTTGGGGGGATGACTTGAATTTGAGTTGTTCCTCCCCTTCTTCTAAGCAACAAGAGTATTCACCACCAGTGACCACCAAAGCATTTGATCCCCATTAATTCGACTTGGGGACATGACTTGAATTTTGAATTGTTCCTCCCCTTGTTCTGAGTAGCAAGAATATTCATCACCAGTGACCACCAAAGCATTTGATCCCCACTATTAAGGTACTGTTGGATGCCAATAGGAGGCTTAGTTGTAGGTTGTAGCTTATAAGAAAAACAATATAAACCTCTCGGTTTAGAATGTCAATAAATAGGTGATACATGCATGACTTAATAGTAACATGGGTGTGATCTCCCTGACAATGGGATTGTATTGTATAAAAATGATAATAATTCCTTTTTTGAACTGCCACGACATAGGGAAAAAGAGCTAACATTCCTCTTTTGATTGTCATGGCACAGCGAAAAAATGCATAAAATCAATGACCAATAAGGAAAAAAACCCATAAACACAATGACGAGTAAAACATATTATGAAAATTTTCCTTACCCTCCAATTGAAAAGATCTAAAATAATTTTTGTTTCAAATTTGACAAGTAATTTTTTATTATAACTTTCATTTGCACCAGAAATAATTTTATGCCCTTCTATGACGGGGTAGAGGGCTCTTGACGGGCGATGACAACTTTAATTTTGATCCCTGGTTCCAACCTCATTGGACTTCATATGGAAAAAGTAGAATTTCATATCCGATTCAAAATCCAGCAGACTTATCAGTTTTCAGGATTTCAGGATTCATAGTATTGCACCATTTTCATTGGATTCTATCACGTATGAGGGTATGGGATTGGCATTTAATCAAGAGCACCAAGCCCTTTATGTACCTTGATGTTGGTGGTATTGATTGTTGAACTCCTCTGGCATGGCCTTAGCAAAAATGTACCTTTCACTCAAACCAAAATCATTGATTAGGCATGTTAAGCTTTTTCTACCATATTATAAGGCTTCGATTAGTTAGTTTCATCAAAATTGGGGGGTGTTCACTGATGTCTCTAGAGGATTGAGGTAGAGGCAAAGGGTGATACTAATGATGAGGATCCCAATATAAGCGATGGTGGAACATTGCTTGTCATTTAAATGTTCTTGCTCATTTATTCATAATGCTTTCTTTCAAAGTTTCAATATTTTTTTGGAGTTATGGTTTGGAATCTTTAAAATATAAATTTTTCATTAAATTTTAAATATTTTATGTAATTTTTAGTAAACCGAGTCATTGAAATCAGATTGGTCCGAGTCAATCCGAGTCCGAGTCCGAGTTGACCATTTACCGATTCTGAGGTCGAATCTGAGTTTTAAAACTTTGCTGTCGACCTGATTGAAAAATCTGGCTCATATTTGTAACACCATTTTAGAACTATTTTTTCATGGTGATGTATTTTTGGCATTGACCAAGTTTGGCTTATGGCTATGATAGCTGGTGGCCTGCATGCTGCAGACCCTTTTTTACAGTAAAATAGCCATGCGGTACTTGCTATAAAGGAGTGGCAAATTTGGTTCACCAATTGAGAGTTTTGGCATTTATCTGAGTCACATCTTGCCTAGATGGATGGAGGAAAGAAGCTCAAACACAGTCCAAGAGATAGAGGGGGCAGAGGTCAAGATACAGTTCAAATTATGCAATATTCCACCAATTGAAATGCTGATACTGGCCATAAAGTTACAAACACGTGAGGCTACAAGAAAATTCGATAACTGGATCGAAGGTGCTATACCATCAATTTTAAAGAAACACATCAAAAGAAGTAGGTTGACAAAATTCCTCAAATCAATTCTATTTATTGAAACCAAAGAGAAGGGATGCATTTGACATAAATCCCACAAATAAAATCTCATATTTCATTTATTAATCCAAAGTATTATCATCCAACTTCTAATTGGAATGGAAGCTCATGATCTTGGTAAAGATTATGCATCAGAAATGGAGGGACAACAATTGACAAGATGGATTGCCAATTTATTCCAAAATTTGAAATTCGAATATCCCTGAAATTCTTTTCTATCCACACAAGTTAAGGAGAGGGTCAGAAAAAGGGAAGAGCAACTTCTCACTATTTAGCATACATGACTTACTGAAGAATTCAAAACTCATTCTAATCAGCAGCTTCCTGTGCCTTGACTGCAGACAGTGTAAATTTTATACCTACAAAGAGTTCTGTTAGTTCAGAGTAATATGATCTAACTTTTTTTCATAGAGATCACGTTCAGCATAAACTTTGGGTGTAATACATCTATTTTTTGCAGCATACCTGTCGGAATGGTTTCAAAGACTCTCATATGGTACTCATCCAGCTCTTCTCACATGAAGGGATGTTAAATCCACAGAAACCTTGTGATTCACATATCTTTTTTTCTCCACTGTGCAATTGTTACACAGCGAGTGTGTCCACTTGTTGCACTTTCTGAAATACAGAGTTTTCCTATTAAGAATTGACTCAAGTGTCCATGAAGTGAGTACTGTATTATCATAGAACCCAAAATTTACTTACAATCTATCACATATATTTCTCTTAGAATTTAATGTTGTTAATTAAGATGCTGTACTTTTTTCCATTGGTTATAAGTTCCTTTCATGAACAAAAGTTACCTCTACTACTATTTTTTTCTATGACGTGGAATTATATAATTTAGTTACTCGTGTTAGCATTTAATTTCAGTGAAGAGTCTAGGAAAGAAATTAGGAAAGGAAAGTGTATGCTGAATTGTATGTTACAAGTGCTAAACTACATATAAGAATTGTATATTTTAGTAGTGCATGCATCAACTAAAGTAATCCAATGAGCTGTTGACCGTTCCTCTGTTTTGTTTGTTGGTAGAAATGGGGTTGTCAGAGTAGAATAAATTTACAAGAGATAACTTTATCCTACCACTTCAAAATTGGAATCTAGCCCTACCAGCTTCAGAGAGGGATCTCTCTGTATGATTTAGCTATGTTTTAACTTTGAGATATTAGGCTAGTTAAACAAAATAAGTTTGAATGGTTTGTTGTTGTTTTTGTTAAGTTGGCTGAAAAAGGTTTTACGTCTCCATTGGGCTATGGGGTCTGTATTATAAAGATAGAGGTCTAAACAAAAATTAAAAGACTATTTTCACAGGGCAAGATAATGCATTCATTGGATTCTTTAGCAGTAAAGTGATGAATAGCAGAAAAGATGAGAATATCAATTAAAGTAAAGAAACATTTAAGAATTTCTTCACTGTAATATCAGAAAGATGAACATTAAGATCTTTCAAAGCCGGAAACAGGGTATACAAAGATAAATCCTGCAGCATGCACTACTTTTAAAAGATTAGACTAGAAAACAATATGACAATTGAGGGAGAAAAACATTTAACATAGAAAAGAAAATATCACCAATGAATAACACGCGAGAATCCTGTGAAACGTTCCTTTGTATTACTGGAAGATCTCTTGATAAAAATTACAGTCTTTCTGGCTTACAGGGCGTAAAGATCAACCCTCGGTACTTCAAAGTTTGAAGTATTTATAATAAAAAATTACATACGATCCTGTCATTAAAGATCAAGACGTGGCAGTTCTAAATTTAGCTAACTAACTTAATAAGATACAAAAATTCAGGAACTGTTTGATGATGTGTTGAAATCTTTATGTTGATTTCTGGGGTAAACCGTTGGTGAGTCCTCTGCACGACTTCGCCTGATTGGATTGCTGACTGGGCTTGGACACCTCAGCTCTTACTCGATCAAATTGCATAGCTCTTCCCATCGAAGGTGACTGGGAACGATGACTTTGAGTAGTCTTTGGTATATTTCATCCATCTTTGTATACTTGGCAAAAGTTGGCTTGACGCTGAAAATATACCGGATCTCGTGCTGTACGCTGATGTCTGACTGCAAGGCTTCTAAGAACGCCTTGCTCATTATACTGCCCTATATTCCCGAGAATTTCGAGCTATCTTTGGCCACTATGGCTAGCTTCTTTTTATAATCAGAAAGTGTTATTAACTTGTCATTTATGACGATTAAGCCAGGGAGGCCTTTCTTCTGCAGAGCTTCAATTTTGCTGAAATTTTTTTGTACTCTTGTGTCCATAATCTGGACCTATTCCTCCAGCTGTAGCATTAGTCCTCTTTTGGTCAGAACCCTCTTGACCTCGAGGATGGTTTCCGTTCTATCTTCAATCTTCAAATCCTCTAACTCTTCTCTGGTTTTTGAATTCAGGAATTTAATGATCTCAGTGGCTTCTGTGGGCATCTCTCCCAATTCTCCTCTTATTTTCTCAATCGCCTGCTTGCTTCTTTGCACTAGTTCGTTTTGCTCGAACATGATTTGTACCATAGGCCATATTTCATTTACGGACTTGGTCATATCCATCCAGACACTTTCCTTGACCTCAACAAGTGTTTTGCCTGCCACTGTTTGCTTTTGAAGCTGTTGCAATTTCTGTTTGAGCTTGTCTGATGTTTGTTTCTCCTTGGAGTAACTGGTTTGGTAAGAAGACTTGAGTTCATGAAGGTTCTCAACCTCCTTTTTAAGTCTGCCAATCTCTCTCTTGCAAGTTCATCTCCTCCATGGATTTTGCCAGTTCTACTGTCTTCTCCAGAGCTGTTAGTGGAGTTGCCGAGGGAATTTCTGCTGAGGGGATTCCCGCTGTAGATGATGTGCTTACTCCTGTGAGTGGAACTGCGCTCAATGGAATGACTTCCATAGGCTTTGATTGTTCCTTCTCTTTCACTAACCTTTCCAATTCTGCTTCCATCTCTTTCAATTGTGCATTCTGCTCCATGATCAACTTTAGCATCTCATCCTTTTCCCCTTCTGTCTCAACTATCTCCTTTGCCTGTGCATCTTTTGTTGGTGGCAGTTTCAACTGTTTCCTCAAAGATGCTATATCGACATTTTTCTTTTTTAACATCTCCTCGACTGCTTTCATGTTCGAGGGGTCATACCCGATCTTGAGGACCAATTCTTCCAACGTCTTAATTCTGTTATCCTTTGCAAATGATGATATCTTTTCTAATTTCAGATGTGTCTGAACATTGCTCAGAGATACCTGTAATTTAGCAGCCGCAGTAGAAGCATTTGCCAACGTGGAGAAAACCATTTCTCCAGTTTCCCTATGCAGATCCATCTGATCAGCGGGATGCACATCTCTAGTATGAAACTCGAATGTTGCTCTTTTGTAATCAGTGATGGATTTCGGGTCCGGCACCTGTGCCTGCAGAAAAGCCATGTGCATTCTACCCTTCTCCGTATCGAATGCAGACAACATTCTGTGCTGTGCCGTTGATGTCTATTTCCAAAACTGAGCATAAGTACTGTTGGTCAGCGTCTAATTTTTCTTTTTGATCAGGTCATACTTCTCAAAAACACTCAACTTTGGTCCTACTTTACTTGGCTGGTCAACTAGTGGAGTATCCGTAGGCTTCTTGGACGAAACTGTAGACATGATCTGTTTGCTGCTTGTGCTGAGAAGTGACTGATCATCTTTCATAGTTGTAGTGGATTGGATTTCCTTTTCACCAACCGTGTCAGATGTATGACTGGCTCTTGGCCTTTTGGTGTGTAATTGGAAATCTTCAGCCGAGACTTCGGTGATGGAAGGTGAAGTATCCTTCCTGGATCTTTTCTCTTTGGGAACCTGTGGTGTCGTTGTCTGTGAGATGGTAACCGAAGGGTCCTGCTGTTCTATCTCTACCAGAGTGTTCGACTCCCATTCTGTTTGATTTGCGAACTTCTCTATCTCAGGCTTGGGCGTATGAACACATGGAACATTTTTATTTTTAATCCTCATCTCAGAAATTATCTCGCACGGATCATAGTGCTATAAGAAACTAACATGAAACTTCATTTCTTTCAACAGTCTGTCTGCTTCCTCCCCGGCGCCTCGACTATTACAGATGAAAGACCCTATTTGCCCTTTAATTCTAAGCTGCTGTTTCTTTTTCAGAGACACAAAATATATGTCATCTGAGTTAATTATTTGCCTTATGTACTCCAGGGCAAATAACCTCACGGGTAGATACTTGGGCAATTTGTATGGAGCCAACTCGCATCCATATACTTTGATCTCGTTGTGGTTTTGGTAAAGATACCAGTCTCCAGTTTTTGCAAGGTCTGAGAGGCGTAAAATCCTCTGAATCTCCTCATTTATTCTTGGTTCAGGTTTGCCACTGAGCATGCTCACCACTGGATGGTAGAACTGCTCGATAAACTGTTTGAAACTGAACTCTATTGAATTTTGTCTGAGTAATGAAGTCCAAGCTGTTACCGCCTGCGGTCCCTGTCCTTGTCCATTTTCTGCATTGAAAAGGAGAACCTGTCCGCTTGAAAGAAAGTGAACATGTAGGCCAGTATTGAGGAATACCGGAACATGCCTTCTGAGGTGAAATTTGAGAACTGCTCGTGAATACTGTCCGCCAGGAAAGTGCTGTAGTCGAACTGAGTGGTGGGTCTTTCTTCTGTGGAGAAGATGGACAGAAAACCCAATAATGGTTCATCCACCCATTGGTTGGAAAATAACCAAGCAGAGCACAGAGCGACGAAATGACTTGGTTTCCCTTCTCTGAGAACAGGGAGGAAGGGTACGGGGGATTTGTCTTGGGGAGCTGAGCGGCCCGAGGGAGGAAAAGCTCGAAAATCTGGGCTCTCTGAGGGAATGATAGTTTTTGGTACAGCTCCGTGATGACTTCGAGATTGAAAGGGGAGACAGATTCAGTTCTGGGTATCTGCATCATCTGATCAATGGCCTCAGGTGTGATGAAGAAAAGATTTTCTCCGGATGAAGATACTATGGCTCTCTGGTCGGGGATGTAATGAGCCTGGCATTTGAGAGCAAATTTAGGAAAATGGTGAACCTGGGGGAAAAGATACAGAGGAAGTTTGGATTCCCAGAGCCCAATTTCATTACTCTGATCTAAGAAAATATCTTTGAGCTATGACTGCAAATCCGCGAAGTCAAATTCGCACCTGGTGTCTGCGATTAAATGATCTTTGTTGGCCAAATGGATCCTGTCGAGGTCGACAGGAGGCGGGAGGAAAGGATTTTCCTTGGCTTCTGCTTTCTTGGATTTTGGGGCCATCATTATGAAAATACCTGCAAGTCAAACAAAACGTTAGTGGGGATGACTGTGGTTTTGGACGGCTGACTGAAACGGAGAGGAGGCAGGGAAAAATTCTCTAGTGCGATGGACAAAGTAAGCAGTGGGAGAATGAAGGAAAAAATGGTAGTTTTGAGCAAACGGATACCCGTTGGGCGCGGGAGACAGATCAACAGGCTAACGGATAAGTTAGCCTGTAATAAATGGCCAACGAGTCTTTTAGAGCGTGAGATGGCAGGTAACAACGAATGACAAGTACGACAGGGTGACGTGGAGGGTGTTGATTGGGAATTAACCATGATGAAGGGACTTGTAACATGCGAACAGGGGGAATGGACTGACAGAGTTATGAGATGTGATCTTTAGGGGAAAAAGTGGAAAATGATGTCATGGGGCGATGGGGGGTATGTCAGAAAATGGTAAGTGGTAAGTGGTGGGTCGGGAGCAATGGATTCCTGCCACGTAGAGAAGAGGGCCCGCCAGAAAACCACTCCA
>ML854644.1:0-12802 GCA_009831015.1 Picea engelmannii | reverse complement strand
CATTCCGGACCCCCCCCCCCCCACCATTAAAAGCAGAATGGTCGGGGGGGTCCGTAATTCAATCTCAACCGTGGATCTAGGCATCGACACCTCAGTCGTTCAGATGCGCGCCTTTGTTATACATGATTTCAGACTCCCCCCTTACCGTTAAAGGTAGAACGGTCGGGGGGGTCCGGAAAAACTTATCAACCGTAGATCTGAGCGCCAACACCTCAACCGTTCATCTGTGCGCTGTCTTTAATCTGTGAGCGCAAACTCATATTTGCTCTGAAAACTTAGGATAAGCGCTTCAAGTGGGTTTGTCCAAGCTTTCCCTGTTTTTATCACCATGGGGTTAGACATTCAACTTTCAAACATCAAAGATAGGGTTCAACATCGATCATCATGCCTGTTTTATTGAGATAAAGCAAACTACCCTATGCTCTAACCTAATTACCTATGACATTTAGCCCAGATTAAACTATTGGACTAAGAAATTACTCTATCCTGGGGTTATTTGACCAAGATTAGGCAGTTTTGTCAAATTTATTCACTAGCTAACCTAATTTGCTTGGCTAAGATTAAACAGTTTAGCCAAGCTTATTCACTACTCCTATCGACATCAATTTAAAAGGACTTGGCCATGCTTAAACTGTATAGACCAAGTCATTGTTATTGCATGGGGCTCTATTTAAATTTCTTTTATGCCCTATTTTATTCTTTTTCTTTCTTTTCTTTTTCTTTTTCTCAATTTATTTACAGAATGGAAAATCATTTGACAAACAAAACACTAAAGTGATAACATTTCAGTCACCAGTTGATCCTATAAATTATAGGGTTATAACAACGGCTCCACCTGGGGATGGTACTCTCCTTGTGAAGTGCCAAGAATCCTGTTTTCTGATGTTCTGAAAAACTTTCTCAACAGTTGCCTTTGTTGTTTGATTTGTTTTATTTTTGAAAATTTGATGACAATGTTCAGTGGCTTAGGGCCTTCTCTGCGGGCTTCAACCATCTGATTGAAGTTATCCACTCAAAACTTGTAAGCAAAATGAAATGATTTGTACAATGGAAAGGTGTGACATGAAGGTCCCTACTGAGGAGGTGAATAGTGCTTCAGCATTCTGTCATTCACAAGTCCTCCTGGCAGATTGGTCCCATTGCTGTTGTTGAGCAGGAAAGCATTATTTCCTTTGAATGCGTGAATTATGTAAGGTCCCTTCCATAGACTGTCGAATTTGCCATGCTTCCCCTTATCTTCATTTCGGGCATCCCATCTCAGAACCAGGTCACCTAGCTCAAAGTCATCTTCTTTAGTTCTTTTATCAAAGATCTTTCTTATGCTCTCCTGGACAACCTGAGTTTTGTTGTATACTTCTTCTCTGGACTGATGGAAGTGGATCATCTGGTTTATCCTTCTTTGGGAATCGTTCGGCTCGGCTTGCATCTCTTGCAGCAGTTTCATGATAGAAACCCCTAAGGAGGTAGGAAAAACCGCTTCAGTGCCATAGACCAATTGATATGGAGACATACCAATTGACCTCTTAGTGGCCAGTCTGTCGGCCCATAGTGCGAAAACCAACTTGTTATGCCATGACTTTTTGTTTTCTTGCAACGTCTTCTTAATAATGTTTACCAGGGTTTTATTGGATGACTCCGCCAACCCATTTCCCTGAGGGTAATAAGCTGTGGAATGTCCCAAACCGATATGATACTGGTTGCAAAAATTTATGAGCTTCTTGGATCGAAAAGCAACTGCATTGTCAGTTATAATTTTTCTTGGACACCCAAAACGAGACAAGATATTATTTTCTAGAAATTTAATAATGACAGAATCAGTAGCTTGCCTGCTTGGTACAACTTCGATCCATTTTGTGAAATAGTCCGTAGCAGTAAGAATCCACCTGTGCTGGACCGAAGAGGGAGGATGTATTTCTCCGATAAAGTCTAATCCCCCTTGCTGGAAAGGAGCTTCAACAGAGATTGGTTTCAGGGGCAAAGGGAGGAGCTTCCTTTTGCCCTCGAACACCTGACATTTATGACACGAAGTCACATTCTGATGCACATCAGCAAATAGTGTAGGCCAATAGAACCCAACTCTGAGAATTTTATTAGCTGTGGTCTTCCAGCTCACGTGACCACCACAGTCTCCTGCATGAAAATCCTGCAATACTTTGTCAGCTTCATCCTTTAACAGACAATTCAACAAAATACCTCCAGGATCCTTCCAATAAAGATTGCCTTGTAGAATGCAAAATTTTAATGCTTTCAATTTCAAAAACCTAGCTTTAGTTTTGGTCAGACCAGGGGGAGCTTGTAAGTTATGCAAAACAAATATCAGGTCTGCGTACCATGGAGAGTTCAGAAATACCTCTTTCACGCTTGGAGTCACCTGCTCTCCCTGTTCATCTATTGTAGCTAAGAAATTAATATCAAGAGCATGGAAATTGGATTCAGCCATTAACTTTGCTAGACCTTGACCTTTAATTAGTTTAGTAGGCTTAATCTCTATGTCGTACTCCAGAATGATAGCAATCCATTTTCCTCTTCTGCCATCTGGATTGTCCTGGGTTAAAATGTCCTTCACTACTGCGTTCGGAACATATGTGATGGTGTGGGAATGGAGAATATATACTCTAAAATCCTTTATGGCTTTTACCAGGGCAAAAGCTTGTTTCTCCATTATTTTATAATTCAAAGCAACATCTTTTAAAGATTTACTGAAAAAGGCTATGGGCTGTTCATACCCTTCGCTGTTTTTCTGTAGTAATACTGTTGCAATGGTATGTTCAGAAGCGAAAGAAAAAAAGGTAAAAATCTTTGGTGAAGTCAGGACTGATCAAGACTGGAGCCTCTGTGAGTGCATGTTTAACTTGTTCAAAAGACTGCTTGGATTCAGTGTCCCATTTTATTTTTGTGTCCTTTTTTAACATGTTGGTGATGTTCCTGAGAAGCTCGGCCAGGTTAGGTATGAATCTTCTCAAAAAGTTTATTTTGCCAATGAAAGACTGTAACTCTTTGTTATTCCTTGGGTGTTCCAGTTTTTGAATGGCTTCTATTCTGCTGGGATCTATCTTAATTCCGTCCTTAGAGATTATGTGCCCCAACAGTTTACCTTCCTCTAATCCGAAGAGGCTTTTCTTAGGATTCAGAGAAATCCCAAATTTCCTGCATTTCTCAAACACTCATCTGAGATGTTGTAAGTGAACATTTCTCAAACACTCGTCCGGAATCATGTATAGCAAAGGCGCACATCTGAACGACTGAGGTGTCGGCCCTTAGATCCACGGTTGAGATTGAATTCCGGACCCCCCTGATCGTTCTGCTTTTAATGGTGGGGGGGGGGGTCTGGAATGTTGGTTAAACATTGCGCTCAGATTTACCGTCTAGCGGCAGGTGCACCGATGGACGATTGATGGTATTTTTCGGACCCCCCCGACCGGTCTGCTTTTAACAATGGGGGGCATCCGGAATGGAGTGGTTTACTGGCGGGCCCTCTTCTCTACGTGGCAGGAATCCATTGCTCCAGACTCCCACCACTTACCACTTACCATTTTCTGACATACCCCGTCGCCCCATGACATCATTTTCCACTTTTTCCCCTAAAGATCACATCTCATAACTCTGTTAGTCCATTCCCCCTGTTCGCACGTTACAAGTCCCTTCATCATGGTCAATTCCCAATCAACACCCTCCACGTCACCCTGTCGTACTTGTCATTCATTGTTACCTGCCATCTCACGCTCTAAAAGACCCGTTGGCCATTTATTACAGGCTAACTTATCCGTTAGCCTGCTGATTTGTCTCCCGCGCCCAACATGTATCCGTTTGCTCAAAACTACCCTTTTTTCCTTCATTCTCCCACTGCTTACTTTGTCCATCGCACCAGAGAATTTTTCCCTGTCTCCTCTCTGTTTCAGTCAGTCGTCCAAAACCACAGTCATCCCCACTAACGTTTTGTTTGACTTGCAGGTATTTTCACAGTGATGGCCCCAAAATCCAAGAAAGCAGAAGCCGAGGAAAATCCTTTCCTCCCGCCTCCTGTCGACCTCGACAGGATCCATTTGGCCGACAAAGATCATTTAATCGCAGACACCAGGTGCGAATTTGACTTCGCGGATTTGCAGTCATGGCTCAAAGATCTATCAGTTTTGTTTGTTGGTAGAAATGGTTGTGTATGCAGACCTTTGTAAATACTGCGGTAAAAAATATTGGTCAGTTTCTTTGCCTGATATTGGTACGCCACATATTCATATCGCAACTGCTTTTTATAGTAAGAACTTCTCAATGGTAGTATGATTGCAGGTCAGTTTGGCAGCTGGCTGTTTGTGCATTTTGGGTGTGTGTGTCCTCGTTAAGTAAACTGGAGAGAAAGCATAATGAATATTAACAATGATGTGCTTTGAATAAAAAACACTTATTGTAGTTTTCTCTATGATATGTTCCTAATTACATAATTTGTAATACTGACACACTTGAGAACATAAATGGAAATTGCTAATGTCTTTGGTTGAATATGTAGAATTTTGAATTCTTTGTTGTGATTTGAGTTCCATGAATGTTTCGAGTGTTTAAACTTGTGAAATGAACTCAAAGTTCATTACATAATCTCCTCATCTCCTCTCTTGGTTGGAACTTGGAACAGTTCAGATGAGGATGCACGAGACATTGATGTAAAGCCATCAGTGGTAGGACTGAAGAGTCACTGGGATGCTACTTATGCAGATGAGCGAGCAAACTTTCGTTAGCATGGCCTTGTGGGTGAGATTTGATATATCTCTTACATGTTTCTCATCATCAATTCCCATTTGTTTTGTGGCGAATTTCCCCACTTGCAATTACCGACTGTGCCTTACATTTATACATCGATTGTAGTGAATGCTTATCTTTAAAATATGCTGGTTATCTACAACATAGGTCTAGTTCAATAATCAATTGCAGAAGTAATTCCACTCAGGTTTCACCTTATTGATGGCTTAATTTATTCAAAAGCAATACTTCTGAAGAATAGCTTTTAGATTCTGAAAAATAACAAAGGACTTGGATTCAGTATTGGGTAACTTTGCCTCAAAAGATGTAAAATCCTCGAACACCTAGACATTTTCGGCCAAACGAAGTTCGAACTGGCATCTCAAGCAATGCGGCAAATCCACTTAGAATAGTGATCTAAGAAGTATTCATAAAACACGGATATTTTATTATTTTAATATTCCAACAATTTTTAGTGTTCAGTAGTTCCAGCAAAGCGATTCAACTTGTTACTATGTGGTTTCAGTTTCTAATTGGTTTATAGAGGATTGAGCATTTTTTGACTATTACTATGTAGTTTCAGTTTCTAATTGGTTTATAGAGTATTGAGCATTTTTTGACTATTACTATGTAGTTTCAGTTTCTAATTGGTCTATAGAGTATTGAGCATTTTTTGACTAAACACTAACCATATCGAGTGGAGAATACTATTGGCTTATATCCTACTCACCAGTGAAGGCTTATATTCTAAACTATATTACTATTGGCAATATAATTTTGTATTTTGTAATGATAGTTTCATTACTAAGAAAAACTACAATTTATAATGAGGTAGTGCATAACCCTAACATATGTCATAAACTAACTCTTCAACTTAAACCATGGTATTAGGAGCTCCTTTATAATCAATATCACCATCCTTTTACCCATGTAGGTTTTGTGGATGGAAATGGCCATACAAATGAGGCTTACCACCTAACACTAAATTCATCATTATCATTTTTTACCCATGTAGGTTTTGTGGATAGAAATGGCCATACAAATGAGGCTTACCACCTAACACTAAATTCATCATTATCATTTTTTACCTCCAGTTACTGCAAGAAAGATTGTTGGAAGCTTGTCACTTACTTGGAGGTTTTGGACTTTTTGAACTTAGTGGTATCTGAACTTAGTGGTATCTCTCCTCGGTTTTTATTTGGTGATGCACCTCGCTTTGTTGCCACTATCTCTCATGCAAATCACATCATCCTATTGACTTACAATGCTCTATAGATGTTCATGCTCCAATTTTGAACTTAATTACTCTTTTTATATTTAAATTTCAAATAAAAAACATTTAGATTGTTATCATTGAAAGCCCATTTTGTAAATTGGTTGTGATGTCAATTGCCACCTAAGCCCATTGTTCATGTTCCAATTTGGCTAAAATGTAATTTGATGTTATGAACATAAATATACATAAATAGATATTCATAACATAATAATTAATTTTTTTTTTTTAACCATGGGAACAGCAACCTCCCAAGAGTATATCCAACAGCCCGCAAGCCAGATATACCAATAACTTGTGACTCAGCAGGGGCCGAGGTGTCCCGAGGCCCACACCGGGTGAACCTCTATCCCAGGGGTCGTCTACCCTTCCAGCTTTGTCACAACGGGCCAATATGAACATCCCTACCCCCCGCAGGTTTTGAAAGGACATATAATGAAAGGACATGTCTATTGGTTAAGGACACCCTTGCGTGGGTATATAAACCAGCTCTCATTCTCAATTGTATATCATCTTATCTTATCTTATCTATTCATATTTTATATATTATTTACAGTCCTACATGGATTACTTTGTTATATTCCAAGTATTTTGGATAACTCTTGTGTGAGCGAACTTTGTTCGTCTCATTTGGTATCAGAGCTTCATTTGGTATCAGAGCTTCGTTTTCTGATCCCGACCTTTAGCCAGTCTCCTTATCAGACCTTGTCTAAACCGGTTTTAGCCACACACAAAATTTTTCAGAGTTTCTCTAATCTAATCTTTAACCAAAAAAAACTTGGCCTTTGGCCATTTAAGATTAAAAATTATTTTGCTGCCAAAAAATTAGAAGGACCGTACCCAATCTTAGAGAAAAAAAAAAACAAAAAAAAACTACTCACAGTCCCGTATTCGCACATCCCCATAACCTCTCCCATTCCTAAACCCTTCCTATCAGCAGCCCTCCCCTTTCCCGTATCCCTGTTCCCTTCCCCTTCCGCCTCTACCCGTACCCTGTCCTTTCCTTTCCTTCCCTTCCCCCCTCTTCCTTGTCTCTCGTCCAACCCTTCCAATTCCCCGTACCCTGCTCCAATTCCGTTCCCCTCCCTCCCGTTCCCTCTGCACCCGTAGCCTTCCTCGTAACCCCTGCCCCCTCCCCGTAACCCTCCCCAGAAATCCCTTTCCCCGTAACCCCCACTCTCACACTACCCGTAACTCCGCGCTCCCAATTCTCGTGCCCCAACACAAAACACCCCCATTCTCGTCCCGCCCACCCCGTGACGCCCCAATCTCGTGGCTCCCAACCCCGTGACCCCCCCACCCCTACCAATTATTAAATTCGTACGGTCGTACGATTTCAAAAGCCCGTTTAAAAAAATAAAAAAAAAATAAATTAATTTATAAATCATTAATTTTTTTTAAAAGTATTCTTTTAAAAAGGTGTAAGTAATAAAAAATATATATACCTTATTAAAGAAATTATAAAAGGACTAATTCAAAGGAAGGTTATTAAAAGGAAATGGTTATTTAATCATAACTTAGGGGTACTCGAGGAATTTTTATTTCCAAAGCCATTGAGTAATTTTCATAAAGGTAATATATTATTATATTATATTAAGAAGGTTGAAAAAGTGTGAAGATTATTAAATAACCCCTTGATAAAAATTAAAACAAAGGAAAAAAAGAGTGATATATATATATATAAATTTTTTTGTCTAGTGAGAGTTAAGAAAAGGTATAAAAAGAGTATTATAAAGTGGAAGGTGAATTTTTTTTATAAAGCATAAGGAATATATCTTACATTAAAGTGAAGTAAATTATTGAGGGGGTCTACTCAAAAAAAAGAAAAAGAAAATGGAGTTTTGTGGTGAAAAACAAGGAAGATTCCCCCTTACTTATAAAAAATATGTGGATCCCCTATTAAAAGTTAATGGGATTATTCAGGGAAAGAATATCAACATCGCTATTTGTCCGACCGCTAGGAAAAACCACATTAACGTTGACCTGGCAAACCAATTAATGGTTTTAGAGCCAAATATAATTGAAAATGACATGTGTCTTTCCAATGAGAAATACGACATTAAGAACCTACAACTATCTATGGGCGATTACAAATTCATAGCTCAATTCAATGTCGTATCAATCTATGAAGACAGTGTTGATATAATTCTAGGGGCAACTTGGGTAGATACATTGGGTACTTTTATTTTCAACACAAGGAGAAAGTTTTTGACATTTTCTTATAAGAAGAAGAAAATCACATTACAGGACGTTACAATGAAGTCAATTTCAACAGCTCCATCATCAGAAGACCTCAACAGCTCCATCATCAGAAGACCTGAAGGACATATCATAAGTGATCCTTCCAGATAACCAGAAGTCAATACAAAAGTTGCAAGATCAACAAGACGAATGTGACAAAATCATCATTGAAAAAGACGAAGAGATTTCTCGCCTAAGAAATCATAATCATAAACTACTTGCAAAAATCATAAAAAAATGTTGAGGCAAAAGCAAGTTCAATAAAATTTGACAAGTATATCACAGATATTAATAAAAATATCTCTTATACTTTATATATAACTTAGATAACTTTTTAATAAATATATAGATTAATATATTAATTATTATATAACTTTGTATATAAAGTTATAACAACCATTTTTAATATTTATATATAAGTTATAACAACCATTTTTTATATGTATATATATTAAGATGTAGTTTTTCTCGTGGTTACTATATTTTTTAGTACATTAATCTTCATTGTTTTTTTTTTAACTTATGAATAAGCTAATAACCCGTGGGATAAAAAGAAAATCCCTTACTGACCTTCTACCTTCTTCAGCATGTAGTTTGTGTAGGTTCTCTTTGGATCGCAATTCGTGGCAGCCCTCCCACCTGTAGGCTGTAACCTACATTGTGCATTTGATAGATTCATCATTGGTGGCCACTGGTGCATTGACCTAGCACAAGAATATTTGACAAAGCAAGCTTGCATGAGGTTCATTCAACGATCATCTCTATTTGTCCTCATGATTCGTTCATGTGTCATCCCTCTTCCATTTCAGACTTGCAGTGAATGGACTTCCTTTGTTGATCAAGACCCTTTGAAGATGCGTTGAAGAGAGTGTCGATTTTGTATAAATGTTTGATGAATTTTTCCCAGGGATTCAAGACACGCATCACTTTGAACTTCAACCTCCAAAGTTTTCCCAGGTGTGCCTTAGAAGAGTGTGCCATTGTAACTACCTTAAAGACCCACAAATAATAAAATACTCTCCAATGAAGTGTGCCCTAGGAGAATGTGCCAAGATGGTTAGAACTCATCAATTAATATTCCTCTGCGTGCCATGTCATAAAGATGTCCAATAAACCCAAGAGAGTGTGCCCTAGAGATCTGTGCCAAGCTCTCCAAGAAACAAATAATATTGCATGCCTTGGAAACTGTGCCCAAGAAGGGGGACGCACCTCTAGAAAGCCTCAACCAACTCCAACTAACCTCTTCTTCAAGTGTGAAAAGGAAGCCAATGAAGGAGGGCCCCCAGGCTATTAACCTTAATCTAGATAAATTATATTAATTTAACCATTCAACTGTTAAATCAACCTCAACATATGTGCACAAAGGTTAATACTGAAATAAAACCGTAGCCCCCCTCCAAATAGTCACCAATTGATTAAATCACCAAGAACATGTGTGCAATGAAGGGTGCACTCTAATAAAGTGTTGTACCCTATAAATAAAAGATGTTCTCCCTAGCAAAACCCCACCATGATAACAACAAAAAATAAAGCCCAACCTAAGGTGCACCACCACCAAGGGATTATTACATAAATAATCATCATCCAATCTGAGGAAAAAGGTTAGATCACCATCAAATCATATGTAGTATCCCCCCTCTAAGTCAAACTTAGGAAATGACACATCAATGAGGGTACTAACATTATCAAACACATTTCCCCCTAGGTGATGTCTAGTAAATATTGCATCATTATGTTATATCACCTAGCAAAATCCCACAAAGGCAACATGAATCATTCCACCATAGCAACATCATAAGAGAAGGGGACATAATGAAGTGCTAACCCATTCAATCATCAAGTGTGTTCCCCATCACACATCCAACACACGAGGACCATGTAGAACACCCCTTTCTAGTGACACCAACCTCATACATCAACACACCAAGTTAATAGGAAACATCAACACACCAAGTTACTAGGAAACATCAACAACATCATGAAACATCTACCTACTAACACCATCATCTAACCCCTTGGGGGGATTAGACCTTCATCCATATCCAAGACGAGCATATATACCAAACCACACCATAATGAGATGGTATGCTCCACAACCATCCAAAAGTGCAACCAAGAGGTGATCAACAAGGAAAGCACATGTGAGAAGACTGCCAAGCAGTAAGCACAATCATCTAACCAAGGACAAGTGAGAATTCCCCAAGCCAAAGACCTCCAAGGAACCAACAATAAATCTCCATCAATGTGATGAAAATCACAATGTGGAACCTCATTCATATGAGGTGTAACACTAACTAGGGCTTGATGCCCTCCTCCAAGATGCCCTCCTCCAAGATGCACAATGCTCCTTGTTCTAAGTAGGATATTTTTCAAGCAAGTGAACCTCTCCATGTGGCCATCATGAAGAACGTCCCCCAATCTGTAAGTGTCCAACTAGGGAAGAATGCCAAGCAAGTGTCCAACTAAGGTCAAACAACCATTTAACAAGCTATCTCCAATGTGCTAATCCATCATGGACCATTTCCCATGCGCCAATCCATCTTAGATCATCCGAGGGATAAACATACACATTGTACCCCAAGTCTCATGAAGCACCACCAAACATGGTGTAAACACTTTTGGAGTAACTCGAAAGTGAACACTCCCTCTTTACGAGGAAAGTGTTTACACCAACAATTGTCACTTCCCTCTGCAACTCCACTGAACTTGCCACTTGCAAAAATGTCCTTGTTGCAATCTCAGAATCAACAACTATCACCTGTAAAGAAACTAACATCCATGTTACACAACATCTCGATCCTTCAAAGAACACTTACCACCTGTGAGTTTGAAGGAACATAATCGTGGATCATAAGCATCTTGCCAAACTCCAATATCCTCCAAGTCACGGGCCAAAATAAACAGACACCACGTCACAAGCTGTCTAGAGCATCTAGCAAAGATAATCATATCTTTAGACAAGACCAAGACAAGTGGGTCAGATCTATCCAAATTGCAAAGATAGAAATATGGACAAGTCAACTCCTATATCTTGGAATACCAAGCTCGTGGTATAGGTAACAAGTTACAACCTATGCAAGGCCATCAACAATTTGTCAACATGAGAATCTCTCTCATATATCTCCAATCCTCAGACAACTGAAATAGCTTGAACTAGGTCAACTCCTTGTTATCATGCAAACTTGCACAAACTAATTTGCTTGACAATTCAAGACAGCCAATCCTGTCATAGTTGGAAGCCTCTTTGTTTGGATTTGTAATATCCCAGCCTCAAGGGCGTGTCCCTAATAAGTGTATGCTGTTGTCTAAAACAATATTCTGCATGAATTTCAAGGATGACTAGCACACCAAAAATCACTCTCAGCCACTCTCAGGCTGTCTAAAAACAATTGAGAGTGAGGGTAAAATTTAATTATAGGTCTTAATGGTTGAGATAAGATTCTAGGGGTACTAACAACAACGAAAATAAATGACATGTATGAAAGAAATGTGCTTTAAGTGAAATGACTTCAAAATAAATACATAAAACCACACTACCGTGAAAACAAATAACTCGGCACAACCAAGAGATTTAGAGAGATAGAAAGAAGTGTTGAAATAATGTAACTGCAAAGTGTATTCTTATTATTATTTGATATATTATTCATTGGATCTGTTATCGCGCAGTTTGTAGTTTGGGCCAAGTAGCTGAAAGGTAAGGGCCAAACTGGCGTAACAGGAGCTTCCCCACCCACTGTCACCTCGATGGGGAGGTCTTTCTATTTAGGGTGGCTAAACCCAAGGGAGACGTCCCTGGCAATCTGGGGTTTTGAAGGGCAAAGGGTTAAAGGATCAAGGTAAGTTTTCCCTTTCACAGATTACCGCCAAGAAGATAGTCAAGATGAAGATAAACCATAGAAGGGGCACCTGTTTGCGAGACAAGGCAACTAATGCATGCAAGTAGTGGTTAGCACTTCATAGATTAATGACTATCAACATTTAATAAGCATAAATAACAGTAATTATTGACGAAGTCAATGATTGCAAAAATGACTATGGCTTATAATATTACTTCTCAATAAACACTGGAAATGATATAGTATTCAATGTATATAATCAATCCTTGAATTAGCATAAAATATCATCAAATGCTCATATATGACAAGAGTGCTGCGTCAAGCTTACTAGAGGTGACGTCAACCTTCTTTAGGGTTAGTTTTGGTAGACAAAGAGCTCAACGTTTTGCAAATAGGTTAATGAAAAATATGAACACATCAATGTCTATCATTGGATGACTTAGCCACAACGTTTTCTATCAACTTAGAGTTCAAACTAGGCATGAAGTCATCATCAAATTAGGGTTAGTGAGACGTTAGGGTTAGTTAGGGTTTCAAATTTAAGAAGTTTGAAAAAGTTGTTTCGGCACAAGAAGCTTAATGTTGGAGAGTTAGACTAGTGCCTTAGGGTATTATGGAGTCAAGAAGCAAGGGCTAGGTCTCGGGAGAATCTAAATCTAAGGACAAGAGAGTTAGGCTTTATGGTGCTGCAATGGCAGGGCCATAGAGTCAAAACCCTAAGGGG